>PVJI01030930.1:0-13626 GCA_004026765.1 Micronycteris hirsuta
GTTTCTTTCTTTGGGCCATTTTTTTCCCCCCTCGGTGAGCCTGTTACTGTAAGGAGGGCGGAGTCTTGGGGATCCCCTGTGCAGGGAAGCTCCCGGTAGTTGTGCTGTGACGTAGCCTCTGGGGGCGGGACCTGAGCGCACAATGGTGCCTTCTCCGCACCCACACCGCCTCCTGTAAGCACTTCGGGCCCCTCTGTGCTGGCTCCGGGGGTCGCTCCGGGGTCGGTGGATGGGCTGCACAGCTCCAATCCCCCGAGGGTCTCCCCAGCGAACTCTCCTGTGAGGCCGGGAGTTCCTCCGGCCGCGGACTCCACCCCCCACAGGTGCTCTCAATCTGCGCCGATGGGTTGCGCCCTGCTTTCTTTCCCGGTTTCTCTGCACACGAATGCAGACCTGCCGAGTCCACCAGTCTCTCGGCCCTGCTGGGTCCGGATGAGCCGGGCGCTGGCCGTGCTTCAGTCGGGGCCCCGTCTTGGTGTGCTGCAGCCCCGCGGGAACTGCCCCTCCAACCGCGGTCCTGCCGTCTGCTCACCAGCTCGCCGCGGGGTCGCTGAGCACTCTCCCTCTGCCCTGCTCCTCCCGGCTCACCAGACTAGATGACTGTATCTTCCTTAATTCCTTGGTTGTCGGACTTCCTCTCAATATGATTTTCTGTCAGATCTGGCTGCTTTTGGATGTGTAGATTTCTGATTTTTTTCCTTGTTTGGTTGTGCGAGGCGGTACGGTGCATTCACCTATGCCGCCATCTTAGGAAGTCTTCAGTCAGTTTTGAAAGATTATATTTTTCTAGAAATTTGTCCATTTCACCCTGGTTTTCAAATATCCGGGCGCATAGTTCTTCGTAGTAATTTCTTACAATCCTTTGTGTTACTGTGGTATCAGTTATAATTTCTCCTCTTTCATTTCTGATTTTGTTTATTTTGGTCCTCTCACTGTTTTTTTGTTGAGTCTGCTTAAAGGCTTATCAATTTTGTTTATCTTTTCAAAGATCTAGCTCCTGCATTTATTGATCCTTGGGATTATTATTTTAGTGTCTTTGTCTTCTAATTCTGCTTTGATCTTGCTTATTTCCTTCTTTCTACTCACTCTGGGCTTTGTCTGTTATTGTTCCTGCAGGTCTTGTAGATGTACAGTTAGGTTGTTTATTTGAAATGTTTCTATCTTTTTTCCCCCGTAGGCTTGTGTTACTATGAACTTCCCTCTCAGGACTGCCCTTGCTGTGTCTCATACATTTTGGACTGTTGTGAGTTCATGTTTATTTGTTTCCAGAAACTTTTTTATTTATTCCTTGATCTCTTCTTAACCCATTCATTGTTTAATAGCATGCTATTCAATCTCCATGATTTTGAGTGTTTTGAGTTTTTTAACTGGGGTTGGTTTCCAGTTTCAGACCCTTGTGGTCTGAGAAAATGCTTGATATGATTTCGATGTTCTTGAATTTGTTGAGACTGGTTTTGTGTTGTATGATGTGGTCTATGAAAATGTTTCATGTGCACTTGAAAAGAATGTGTATATTTCTTCTGGAATGAAAGGTTATATATATAATCAGTTACGTCCATTTGATCTAGGGTATTTTTAAGTCCCATAATATTGTTGTCGATATTTTGTTTGGAAGATCTATCCATTGTTGACAGTGTGGTGTTAAAATCCCCTACTATAATGGTGTTGCTGTCTATGTCTTTCTTGAAGTCCTCCAAGATTTTCCTTATGTATTGGAGTATTCCTATGTTGGGTGCACATATGTTTACAATGTTTATGTCTTCTTGGTGGATTCTTCCCTTAAGTATTATGAAGTGTCCTTCTGTGTCTCTTTTTATGGCCTTGGTTTTGAAGTCTATTTTGTCTGATATCAGTATTTCTACTCCAGCTTTTTGTCCCCATCCATTTGCTTGGAGTATTTTTTTTCCAATACTTCACTTTCAGTCTGTGTAGGCCTTTTGTTCTGAGGTGGGTCTCTTGTGGGCAGTATATGTATAGGTCATGTTTTCTTATTCATTTATCTACCTTATGTGTTTTGTCAATCAATATTTATTGAATATCCATACAACTGGTTCTTTGGTCTGAGCATAAATTCCTTTAGTTACAGAAGCATCTTGTACATGCTACTGTGTGCTGAAGGGAGAGGAAAAGGAGGGAGGAGGGGTTGCTCTTTTAAACTGAAATCTTTTTCTCAGTTGGTTTCCTATCCTGAGCTAGGAAGTAGATTCCCATTCCTAATTCTTTAAGAAATTAAATGAAATCAAAGCACCAAGGAGTAAACTGAACAATGGAATTAAACAGACTTTAAATAAAGTAACAAAAAGTAGGCAAGATATGCCTGTAGGTTCTTGTTTGGATGGTAAAATGCCAGATGAAATGGAAAAGCCACTTTCATATGTTTCTCAGACTATAATATTGACTTAATTTTACAAACAACATGAACATTCCTGGCAGCCAAATCCCAATTCTCATTAAGCCTTTACTGGAAACAGACTCAATATCTTAAAGTAGTGTCAGAATCACCCAGGAGGTCCTTCATCTATGAAGCTTGGCCACCTAGGAGGTTCTAATCCTTGGGCTGAGGGAGGGTCAAGACTGTCCAGATATTATGAAATGGCCTTCTCATTCTGTCTTCATGTACTTGGGAGTCTCGCTACCACTCTAAATTTGTGAGAGTCCCACTTAATAACATTCCTGTAGCACTGTAGCAGTCTAGATGTGCTGTTTCACTTACTCTGTCTTATTATTCTTGGAGTACCCTGTCTCCAATAAACCATGGAGCAGTAAGGTCCTCAGGTAGCTTTCCCTTCCCTCTCCAATACACCAATGGCAAAAGGGAGGTATTGAATGGGTGAGATAGTTCATTGTACTCCAGAAACTTCTCATGGTTACTTTGTTTCATGGAAACCACCAAACTAGTCCTCTTATGAACTGAAAATCACCTTCTTCTTATCCAGTCAGATTTGTTTTCCAAATTATCTCCTCCAGGAGGGAGGGAAGAATAATAGCAGCCAATTCAATGCATCTTGGGGTTGGGAGTCAGGAAAACTGTACTCAATTAAATCTAGTAACTCTGTTATGACATTTTTGGGGGAAGTTCAGGGGCTAGAGGATCAAGGTAATGAAATGTTCTGGGAAAAATCTATAACTAGATGTAATGGACTATCCCAGGTTGAATTTTACAGATTCATTTAATAATTCTTTAAGGTCCCTATAAACCTATAAAATATGAAGAAATATTTCTTCCTTTCACTATTTTGAATATATTGGCTTCTCCCAGCATTAGTTAAGGAAACGACATCCATTGTGTATTTTCTTCATCATTAAATGCCTGAGATTTTTGGATACTCAGTGTTTTTCACCCATATCAGTTTAGATATAACTTTCCTTTTAATACACAGGCAGGTTAATGAATGTAAATATCATTTTGGGGGGACATGATATGTGTAAACACACATGTTACTTAGTGTATAGCATTTCTTATATATACAATGGAATATTACTCAGCCATGAGAAACAAGGAAATTCTGCAATTTGTGACAACATGGGTAGACTGTGAGGGCATTATCCTAGGTGAAATTAGTCAGAAAAAGACAAGTACTGTATGATCCCGTTTATATGTGAAATTCAAAACAATCTGAACTTGCACAAACAGAGAGTAGAATGGCAGTTACCAGGGGCCTGGGAGTTGGGGAAATGAGATGATGCTGGCCAAAGGGTACGAACTTGGCAGTTGGAACTTGAGCAAGTTCTAGAGATGCAATGCACAGCATAGTGATCATAGGCGATGTGACCATATTATAAACCTCAAAGTTGCTAAGGGACTCAATTTGAAATGTTCTCACCACACACACAAAAATTATAATGATGTAATATAATAGAAGTATTGGCTAATGCTACAGTGGTGATCATATTGCAATTACAAATGAATGAAATCAATACCTTAAACATACATAAGTTATATGTCAATAATTATATCCACAGTAAAAGAAAAAGCATTTCTTAGCTGTATGCCAAGGACATATATCAGCTTTGATTATAACGTGCTTTCTGGTTAAAGCTTTCAATTTAATAAAACTAGGGTATAAATCAAATATTAAGTTAATTAGCAAAGGATCAGACACTATTATCTATTTTGAGAGAGAGAGACAGGCACCCTGTGGTGCAGGCCCTCCAAGGCATATTAAGAATTTTGTTAGATCCAAGACAGCAGCAGATTGGATGGGAGTTACACAACCTTCCTCCCAGGACCAAACTGGAATTACAACTAAATTATAGAAAAATCATCCTGAATAACCAACTGAAGATGAACTGGAGAGAAGCCTTATAACCAAGGACTTGCAGAAGAAGTCACATTGAGACTGGTAGTAAGTGCAGAAAGGGCTGGCTGGGCATCATGGGCAACAGCTGAAGTGTTGGAGGGAAATCTCAACTGCAGGGAGCAGGTTTCTGATTAATAAGTGTGGAGTCTAGACCCCAAACCAGACTACCAGCCTTGAGCACCAGAACAGGGAAAGGTGCTTACATCACATCCAGCTGTGAAAATCAGCAGCACTTATGTCTTCTAGGGAGAGATTCCTAGGGATGCAACCACCTTCTTCATGGGACAACACACAAAATTTTATTTGCAACCACTTACCTTGGATCCAGCAGTGATAGGGCAGAGTGGACTAGAGCTTTGTGAGGAGAGTCTGGGGTTCGTGGCTCTAGGGAAAGAGCTGAAGGGTCAGCCGCTAGGATCCCTGTGCTCAGTCATCCCTCCATACTGCAGAAGCCATCTTTTTCAAGCAGAGCACTTCTCTCCATGCAGCATCAGCCTGGAGGGAAGCAATAACCCCTACTGCAGGAATCTCCTCTTGCCCCACCCTGTGGAGCTTAAGATCTGCTGAAAAGTACAGCTGGAGGATCTTTCAGTAACTAAGCCTAACAGGCAACCTGCAGGCAGAAGAAGATATCTGGGTGTTTTGACACTTTTGCTGACTAACCCTAGGACAAGTGCTGGTAAAAGCCAGACTTGGTGTGCAGCTTGGTCCTTTCCACATGTACCCAGGCCCAGCAGAGGGAACCACAAGCTGTGGATTTTTGATCCAGCTTGTTGCCCAGGGCCAGTCACAGGCAGTGTTTGACAAAGATCTACACCAGAGTCTTTGAAGATCTCTCTAATACCTAGAAACAAACACAAATAGGCTGCCAAAATGAGGAGATAAAGAAACAGGCCCCAAATAAAAGAAGAGAATTTTCCAGAAGAACTTAATGGAATGTACGTAAGAAATTTATCAGATATAGAGTTCAAATTAATGATTATAAGGATGTTCAACAGCATGAAAAAGAACATAGAAACCATAAAAAAGGACAAGTCAGGAATCAAAAATGCAATATCTGAAATAAATAATACACTAGAAGGTACAAACAGTAGTTTAGGTGCAGCAAAAGATCAAATCAGCAATTGGGAAAACAAGGTAGAAAAAAAACCAAGCAGTGCATCAATAAGAAAAATAAATTTTAAAAAATGAGGATAGTTTGAGACCTTTGTGACAACATTAAGCATAACAATATCCACATCACAGGAATGCTAAAAGGAGAAAAGATAGAGCAAGGGATTGAGAACCTATTAGAAGAAATAATAATGGAAAACTTCCCCAACCTGGTGAAGGAAAAAGACACACCAGTCCAGGAAGTGAGGAGAGACCCAAACAAGATGAACCCAAAGAGGCCCATACAAACATTCATCATAATTAAAAAGCAAAGCCAAAGACATGGAAAGAATTTTAAAAGTCACACGAGAAAGGCAGTTAGTTACCTCTAAGTGAGCTTCCATAAGACTGTCATCTGATGTGTTTCAACAGAAACATTTTGGGCCACAGGGAATGGCATGAAATATTAGAAGTGATAAAATATAAGGATCTACATCCATGGCTACTTTACACGGCAAGGTTATCATTTAAAATTGAAGGAGAAATAAAAAGTTTCCCAGGCAAAGAAAAGCTAAAGGAGTTTGTTACCACCAAACCAGCATTACAACAAATATGAAAGGGCTAGCTTGAAGAAGAAGAAGAAGGAGGAGGAGGAGGAGGAAGTGGAGGAGGAGAAGGGAACATAGTTAAAAGAATAAAATGACAATAAATACATATGTATCAATATTCATTGTAATGTAAATGGCTTAAATGCTCCAATCAAAAGACATAGGGTAGCTGAATGGATAAAATACAAGACCTATATATATGCTGTCTTCAAGAGACCCATCTCAGAATGAAAGATACATACAGGCTAAAAATAAAGGGATGGAAAAAGATGTTCCATGTGAGTGGAAAGAAAAAAATCCTGGGGTAGCAATACTTATACCTGACAAAACAGACTTTAAAACAAATTCTATAGTAAGAGACAAAGAAGAACACTACATAATGATAAAGGGAACATTCCAACAAGAGGCTATAACCCTGTAAAAATTTATGCACCCAGCATAGGTACACCTAAATATGTAAAGCAAATATTACAGGACATAAAGGGAGAAACTGATAGAAATACAGTCATAGTAGGGAATTTTTAACACCCCCCCATTGACACGACAGCTAGATCTCCCAGACAGAAAATCAATGAGGTGATAATGGACTTAAATGATACACTAGATAAAATGGATTTAATTATTATCTTCAGAGCATTTCACCCCAAAGCAGCAGAATATAAATTCTTTTCAAGTGCACATGGAACATTATCTAGAATAGATCACATGTTAGGACACAAAACATGTATCAATAAATTTAACAAAAATGAAATCATACCAAGCAACTTCTCTGACCTTAATGCTATGAAACTAGCAATCAATCGCAAGAAGAAAACTGAAAAATACACAAAGACAGGGAAACTAAATAACATGTTACTAAACAATGAATGGGTCAATAATGAGATAAAGGAAGAAATACAAAGATACCTTGAAAAAAAATGAATATGAGAATAAACAACCCAAAATCTATGTGACATAGCAAAAACAGTACTAAGAGGAAATTCACAGCATTACCTGCCTGTCTCTAGGAACAAGAAAAAGCTCAAATACACAATCTATAATTACACTTAAAAGATCTTGAAAAAGTACTAACAGAGTATAAACTGAGTAGAAGGGAGGAAATAATAAAAATCAGAGCAAAAATAAACAAAATAGAGTCTAAGAAACAATACAAAGATCAATGAATCCAAGAGCTATTCTTGAAATGGATAAATAAGATTGACAAACCTTTAACCAGACTCATCAAGGGAAATAGAAAGAAGACCCAAATAAATAAAATAAGAAATGAAAGAGGAGAAATAACAACTGACCCCAAAGAAATACAAAAAACTGTAAGAAAATATTATAAACAACTATACGCCAAAAAAATGGACAATCTGGATGAAATGGACAAATTGGTAGAAACATAAAATCTTCCAAAACTATGCCAGGAAGAATCAGAAAATATGAATAGATAGATTACAGCTGGTGAAATTGGAGCAGTAATAAAAAAACTCCCAACAAACAAAAGCCTTGGACTGGATGGCTTCACAGGTGAATTTTCCCAAACATTCAAAGAAGAACTAACACATCTCCTCAAATTATTCCAAAAAATTAAAGAGGAGGGAAGACCCTCAAACTCATTTTATCAGGCCAGCATTATCCTAATTCCAAAATCAGATAAAGACACTACAAAGAAAGAAAATTATAGGCCAATATCCTTGATGAACACAGATGCTAAAATCCTCAACAAAATATTAGCAAACCGAATAGAACAATACATTGGAAAAATCATACACCATGATCAAGTGGGATTTATTCCAGCAATGTAAGGCTGGTACAATACCCACAAATCAACAAATGTGATATACTATATAAACAAAATGAAGGATAAAAACCTCATGATTATACCAATAGATGCTGAAAAAGCATTTGATAAAATTCAGCACAAATGTATGATAAAAACTCACAGCAAAGTGGGAACAGAGGGATCATAATAATAAAGGTCATATGACAAACCTATAGCTAACATCATAGTCAATGGGCAAAAACTACAAGTGTTCCCCTTAAGATCTAGAGCAAGACAGTGGTGTCTGCTTTTGCTACTCTTACTCAATGTAGTACTAGAAGTCCTAGCCATAGAAATCAGATAAAAAAGAAGAAGTAAGAGATATCCAAATTGAAAAGGAAGAAGTAAAACTTATTACCTGCAGATGACATGATACTGTATACAGAGAACCCTAAAGATTGCACCAAAAACTACTAGAACTGATAAATGAATTCAGTAAAGTAACAGGATACCAAAATAATATCCAGAAATGTTTCATTTTGTATGCCCATGAACTATCATAAAGGGAAATTAAGAAAACAATCCCATTTACAATTTCTGCAAAAGAAAAATACCTAGGAGTAAATTTAACCAAGATGTAAAAGACCCGTACTTAGAAAATTATAAGACACCAAAGAAAGAAATAGAAGAATATAAAAATTAGTGGGAACATATACTGTGTTCATGGATAGGAAGAATTAACACCATTAACATATCCACGTTACCCAAAGCAATTTATAGATTCAATGCAATTCCTATCAAGATGACAATGATGTATTTCACAGAACATTTATTTGGCCCCACACAGCAACAAAAGGCCCCAAATAGCAATAGCAATCTTGAAAAATAAGAACAAAGTTGTAGGAATCATGCTACCTAAAATCAAAGTATACTATAAGGCTAATCAAGTCATCATGGTCCTGGCATAAAAACAGACATAGTCAATAGATCAGTGGAACAGAATAGAGAACCCAGAAATAAACCCATGCCTTTACAGTCTTTTATATTTGACACAGGAGACAAAAACATACAATGGGCTAAAGATAGTTTATTCAGTAAATGGTATTGGGAAAATTGAACAGATACGTGGAAGATAAAACTAGACCACCTCCTTATGCCACTCATGAGAATAAACTGAAACTTAAATGTTAGACTCAAAGCCATAAAAATCCAATGCTTATAGGCAGTAAAATCTTGAACATTTCTTGTAGCAACATTTTAAAAATATATTTCCTTAGGCAACAGAAACAAAATTAAAAGTTTTGCACAGCAGAGGAAACTATCGACAACATTAAAAGATAACTCATTGAATGGGAGAACATATTCCCCAATATATCTGATAAGGTGTTAATATCCAACATACATCTGATAAAGTGTTAATATCAAGAACATATTCCCCAATGCATCTGATAAGATGTTAATATCCAATAATGCTATAAAACTCAATATTCTCCCAAAAAATCCAATTAAAAAATGGGCAAAGGTTTTGAATAAGCACTTCTCCAAAGAGGACATACAGGTGGCCAATACACATATGAAAGGATGCTCAACATCACTAATTGTCAGTGCAAATTAAAACCACAATGAGACATTACCTCACACCTATCAGAATGGCTGTCATCAGTAAGTCAACAAACAACAAGCATTGGTGAGGATATTGAGAAAAAGGAATCCTTTTGCACTGTTGGTGGGAATGCATATTTGGTATACCCATTGTGGAAAGTCGTATGGAGTTACCTCAAATAATAAAAATGGAATTCCTTTATAACCTAACGATTCCACTTATGAGAATTTATTCAAAGAAACCCCAAACACTAATTTGAAAGTATACACACTCCCTTATGTTCATTTAGCATTATTTACAATAGCCAAGATTTGGAAGCAGCCCAAATATCCAAGTGAATAAAAACAGCTATGGTACATTTACTCAATGGAATACTACTCAGTCATAAAAAAGTAAGAAATTTTACCCTTTGCAATAGCATGAATGGACCTGAAGAACATTATGTTAAGAGAAATAATCCAGTTAGAGAAAGGCAATTACCATACAATTTCACTTACATGTGGAATCTAATGAAAAAACTGAAAAAGCAAAACAGGGAGAGACTCATAGACAGCAAGCTGAAGCTCTGGGGTGAAGGTTGTTGGGGTGGAGATGTTAAACAAAAAAGAAAAAGAAAGAAAGAACAAACTCATGGACATGGACATGGACAACTGTGTGGGGATTTCAGGGGATGGTGGGTGTGTGGAGGTGGAAGACGGTATAAGGGGGATAAATGGTAATGGAAAAAATACAATAAAAATCTTAAAAAATAATTTTGTTCTTCCCTAATGAAAGAGTTTAAGTTGGGGAATCCCAAAATCTGATTTGTGTTTTAAAAGATTACTTCAGTTACTAGACTGAGGATAAATTCAAGGTGATAAAGAGTAAGTACGAAGATCAGTTGGAGGCAACTATAGTATACATTCTCAGATACATACTAGTTGAATATGTGGAAATACACACTCACATAAACAAATATTTCTATTTGTCTTTTAAAAATATATTTTATTGATTATGCTATTACAGTTGTCCCATTTTCCCCCCTTTCTTCCCTTCTGCCCCCCATTCCCCACCCTTTAGTTTTTGTCCATAGGTCATACATATAAGTTCTTTTCTTCTGCATTTCCTATGCTATTCTTAACCTCCCCCTGTCTGTTTTCTACCTACCATTTATGCTACTTATTCTCTGCACCTTTTCCTCCTCTCTCCTCCTACCACTCCCCTGTTGATATCCCTGCATGCCATACATAACTCTCTTTAACATTTCATATAATAAAGGCTGGGTGATGATGATGAATTCCTTGAACATGACCTTATCTGAGAAGCACTTTATCTGCCCTTCCATTCTAAATGATAGCTTTGCTGGATAGAGTATTCTTGGATGTAGGTCCTTGCCTTTCATGACTTGGAATACTTCTCTCCAGCCCCTTCTTGCCTGCAAGGTGTCTTTTGAGAAATCAGCTGATAGTCTTATGGGAATTCCTTTGTAGGTAACTGTCTCCTTTTCTCTTGCTGCTTCTAAGATTCTCTCCTTATTTTTAATCTTGGGTAATGTCATTATGATGTGTCTTGGTGTGTTCCTCTTTGGGTCCAACTTCTTTGGGACTCTCTGAGCTTCCTGGACTTCCTGAAAGTCTATTTCCTTCACCGGCTTGGGGAAGTTTTCCTTCATTATTTGTTCAAATAAGTTTTCAATCCCTTGGTCTTCATCTTCTCCTTCTGGCACACCTATGATTCAGATATTGGGATGTTTAAAGATGTCCTGGAGGTTCCCTAGCCTCTCCTCAGTTTTTTGAATTCTCGTTTCTTCATTCTTTTCTGGTTGGATGTTTTTTTCTTTCTGCTGGTCCACTCCGTTGATTTAGTTCCAGTTTCCTCATCCCTATTGTTTCCCTGCAGATTTCCCCTCATCTCCATTATATTTCCTTCATTTGTTCAAGTAATTGCGACAATCTTTTTTCAAATCCTGTGAGCATCCTGATTACCAGTGCTTTGAACTGTACATCTGATAGGTTGGCTATCTCTTTGTCACTTAGTTGCATTTTTTTCTGGAGCTTTGATGTGTTCTTTCATTTGGGCCATTTTTTTTTCTCAGTGTGCCTGTTACTTTAAGGGGCGGAGCCTTAGGTGTTCACCAGGGCGGGGAAACCCACGCATTGTGTTGTGATACTGTCTGTGGGGGCCGGGCCTGAGAGAACAATGGCGCTTGCTCTGTTCTCTGCACTTCCCCAGCTACCCACAAGAAAGTTGGGCCCTTCTTTGCTGGCTCTGGGGTGAGTGGACGGGCCTGCACAGTTCCAAGTCCCTGTGGGTCTCCCCAATGAACTCTCCTGTGAGGCCGGGAGTTCCTCCCACTGCCGCCTCAACCCCCACAGGTGTATTCAATTGGTGGTTTGAGGCTTTATTTCCCTGTTGGTGGGCTGCACAGTCTGTTCCGCTCTGTAGCTTTTCCTCCCCGTTTATCTGCTCGAGAATGAGGGACCGCCTAATCCACCAGTCTCAGCCCTGCCACGCTGAGTGCGCCTGCCACGTTTTGGCCAGGTGCACCTGCCACAGACCTCTCCGGGCAGGTGCAGCATTGCTGGTACTGCTCCACAAACTGCATCGTGCTGAGTGCTCTCTATCTGGCTCCGCCTCACTTACCGGTCTGGATGAATGTGTCTTCTTTAACTCCTTGGTCGTTGGACTTCCACTCAGTTCAGTTTTCTCTCAGATAGGGTTGTTTTTGTTTTTATTTTTTAAATTGTTGTTTTTCCTCTTTTGGTTGTGCGAGGAGGCACAGTGTGTCTACCTACACCTCCATCTTGGCCGGAAGTCTACTTATCTGCTTATTAAACACACACACACTAGATATATATACATAATTGTTTTTTATGCCAAATGAAGCTCTAAAAGTGCAGTGGATCAGTGCAGTCTGCTCTTGCAGTAGTCTCAGACTTGTATTCTTCTCCCCCTTAGGCCTGAATTGTGTTTGGCCCCATTTGTTGGGGGCCTTCCTTCTCAAGGGCTGTGTCTTCATGCAGGTGCTTGTCAGGGCAGTTCCTAGGTATGGACATTTCTAACTGATGCCATTGTGTTCTGGGCCAAAGCACCTCCTGCTTGGCTTGTTCAGGGTAATGGTGTCTGCCCATCTTTAACTAGTTAAGTCTCTGTGCTTAATATTATCAAGATTCTGAAGGTAAAACCCAACATGTAATGGTAAATTTGGAACATGAACAGGTAAATCCACCTGGGCTTAAGCAGCTCATGGGAACTGGTGGGTTCTGGGGTGATCACAAGCCCCATGGTCTGGAAACCTTTGCTTTGTTGCTTACTGAGGATAAACTTAATTGTGTAGATATTTAAGCTATATTTTAATGCTTCAGAAGCTTAACCAGTACAAGGGGGTAGTAGTTCTGAGAAGTAAAGTTTCACACAAGGATCTAGGTATCAGAGTACCAATTGGTTGTGGCTCATCCTTTCTCTTCCAGGCCAGAGTGACAAGTGTGCTGAGACATTAATGACCTCAGCCCTTGGCAGTCACTTCAGACCGTGAGCTGCCTCATCTGGTTACCCCAGCATGCTTCACAGATGTCTGTACTTTCTGTGTGTGGCACAAGCACAGTCTGCATACATAGCTCCAGGATGCACGAGTGAGCATACCGAGTTCTCATGGACCTGGAACCCTCTGGGGAGGACCTCAGGAAGCTGAATTTGTCACCATTCCTAGCTTCCAACTCTTGCAGCCGTCTACTGGACTTTTCAGTAGACAATACCTTTCATGATACAAGTATTGCCATGGATTGGTTCACTGCTCTGTTCTATAGCCTGTTTCCAGGAGCAGGTGTGCTATGGGTTCTGGGATCAACCGGCTTCAGCATGACTGCTTTTAGGATGCCTGAATTAGGAATACCTCAGACATTTAGAAAATTAACCAGGGAATATACTTTTTTTTTTTTAAACTATATTTTATTGATTATGCTGTTACAGTTGCCCCATTTCCCCCTTCACTCCCCCCTCCCCCTTACCCCCCTTTCCCCTCCCTTTAGTTTTGTCCATAGGTCCTACACATAAGTCCTTCTGTTCTTGTACTTCCTATACTGTTCTAACCTCCCCTTGTCTGTTGTCTACCTCCCATTTATGCTACTTGTTCTGTGCCCCATTCCCACCCTCTCCCCCTACCACTCCCCTGTTGATATTCCTCCATACCTCATATAACTCCCTTCAACATTTCATATAATAAAGGCTGGGTGGTGATGAACTTCTTGAACTTGACCTTATCTGCAAAGCACTTTCTCTGCCCTTCCATTCTAAATG
>PVJI01030931.1:0-13630 GCA_004026765.1 Micronycteris hirsuta
CAGCAAAGTTTTCATTTAGAATGGAAGGGCAGATAAAGTGCTTCTCAGATAAGGTCAAGTTTAAGAAGTTCATCACCACCCAGCCTTTTTTGTATGAAATGTTAAAGGGAGTTATATGAGGTATGGAGGAATATCAATAGGGGAGGGGTAGAGGGAGAGGGTGGGAATGGGGCACAGAACAAGTAGCATAAATGGGAGGTAGACAACAGACAGGGGGAGGTTAGAATAGTATAGGAAGTGCAGGAGCAGAAGGACTTATGTGTATGACCTATGGACAAAACTAAAGGGAGGGGAAAGGGGGGTAAGGAGGTGGGGGGCAAGAAGGCGGGGAAAGTGGGATAACTATAACAGCATAATCAATAAAATATAGTTTAAAAAAAAGAAACTATGGTACATCTACACAATGGAATTCTACGCAGCAGAAAAGAAGAAGGAGCTTATACCCTTTGCAACAGCATGGATGGAACTGGAGAGCATTATGCTAAGTGAAGTAAGCCAGGTGGTGAGGGACAAATACCATATGATCTCACCTTTAGATCATAATCAACAAAAGCAGAAAGCAAGCAAAACATAACCAGAGACATTGAAATTAAGAACAATCTAACAACAGCCGGGGGGAGGGGGGAGGGGACAATGGGGAGAAGGGTTTTCAGGAATCACAGTAGAGGACACATGGACGGAACTAAGGGGGAGGTGGGAGGCTGGGGAAGGAGGTGGGGTTGGAGGGGAACGGAGGAGGGGAGGGGAGACATTGCAAATAACTGTAATTGAACAACAATAAAGTAATTATTTTTAAAAAAAGAATAAAATGTTACATAAGCTATATTGTAGCACTCTGAAAACTTAAAAAGAAAAAGAAAGAAAGAAAAACACTTGAAACACTTCCATTGTTAGGAAAGAAGATATAAACTATGTTATATCCATACTATAGAAAAAGAAGCAACGATTCAATAGTTAAAATCAAACCCAACGTTTTTACCGTGACCCACGGTCCTATATAACCTGGCCCCGCCTCTGTGAACTCATCCCCTCCCTCTCCCCCACCACTTACTGTCTTGAAATCAAGGGTGTCTGCACTTGCTCGTTCCTGTACTTGTAATATTCTTTCTCCAGGTGGTCCTTCGGCTGGTTTATTCTCTCCAGGATCTGTCACCCTTACAGAAGTCTTTCCTGGCCTTCCCAATCTCAACCCTCTCAATGTTTTATTCCTCTTCATTTTTCTTTATAGAATTTACCAGTTCTTGACAGTAAATTTTGACCTACATATTTTAATTATCCAGCTTCTTGGTTATTAGGAATTCCCCAGTGCCTAGAATGATTTCTTGTAATGAGTAAATATGCTAGATTAATTAATTAATTATTTAAAAGGTATGTGTTAGAATTATATATTTTAATATGGGTATATATCTAAGATATAGCTATGTTGCCAAAAACATAAGTGATATAGTCCCACATGTGTAAATAATGTTTGTGTATATATCAATGTGTGTGTCATATAAGCATATTTGTGTATGTGAATTTGATACATAAATGCATTTAGATATTTAGACATCTATAGATAAGGAACTAAAATTAAACACAACAAATTGTTATCTCTGCCAAGGAAAGTGTCATTGGGAGCAAGGAAAAGAAACTTTCACATTTACTCTATATACTTTTATATCAATTTAATATTTCATGACAGATTTATATACTTTTCATAAAAGAAAAAAAAGAAAATTATTAATAAGAAGAAATCATATTTTTCAGCTCCTGTAACAGCCAATATTCTTAGCACTACAGGTATATTAACTCAATCATCAAAATAACCATACAGGGTAAATTACTATTATTATTAATATTGAGAAAGCAGCTAAGACATAAAAGATTAAGTAACTTAGTCAAGATTATATAACCTCGAAGTGGCAGAACCAGGGAAGATAATAAGAAGAAAAGAGAGAGGAAGAGAAATCTTCTAAGGGAAGATTCATGCATCGGTTTTGACGTACAGAAGACAAATCTGGCAAAACAAAAGTGGTTTAAGTTGTCAGTACCTGCCAAGCAAAATTGTATGTTGTTTGAAAGAGAATGAAAGATAAGGAAAATGTTCAACTCCTGTGCCATGGTGCTCAGCTCTCCCAGAGTTCCCAAAACTGCTTGGCCAAGATTCCTGTTTCTGCGTTTCTACGCAAGTATCCCTTAGATAGACAAACCCTGTGGTACACAATGACTCAAGTGAGACTTCGTCTCTGCCTGAATCACATCAATTCCATATAGGAATGTATGTTCTTGGCCTACAAATGGTGCCACGTGTCAAAAAATTGCCATGGAATGGACTCTTTAGTCTTTTAAAGAAAAGAAATAATTGAATTAAGTACAATGTTGGCAGCAAAGCATGAACATTTTTAGAAATTTTCCAATGGATCATCACAGCAAGCTATATGGTTTTTGTGTGTGTTTATTTTTATGCATTGAAGTTTTCTCTCTTTCCTCCTACTGTGCACTTATTCGATTGGCCATTTGTTGTCTCTAATCCTGAAGGTAAGTACAACCTAATTGAGTGAGTTTAAGGTAAATTATATTAAAAATGCACAAGGATACAAGAACAATACAAAAGAAATGTTATAAAAATAGATGTGACTCATGTTAAAACATTTTCTCATTCTCAATTTTCTTAGTCAACATTTCCATGTATCATGGCTGCTATCATTTTACACTGCATTTTATTTTCGTTAGAGCTTCTCCATGTGATGAAGAACAGATGATGAGTCATTTCAGATAGGTATGGTACCGATTTCCTGTCTTTTTATTAAAATAACAGGTCGTTGATTTCTTTTAAACTAATATGGAATCATAGCTACAGTCCTCCTATCATGGGATTTTTTTATCTTTAAGGTTTAGTTTGGGATCTAAGTGATAGTGACCATTGTAGGCTTCATAATCTTCCAATTAAAAATACTGTGTCGTTTATCCATAAATGAACCCTGAACACATTCATGCAGTCCAACCACGGGTGTTGCATTAAGGAGAACACTGGTTTGCTCACGATTTCAATATGCCTTGAGGCTTTTCTGTTTCCAAGCATGACTGAATCTGAGCATATATGATTACAAATGCATATATGGCAAAGCTTGGCTTTCACAACTCCAAGTGTCTACCTATAGAGAACAAACTGAAAAAAAAATAAGGCATCACATCTCATTTGTAGATTTTATTCTTTCCTCCAAAAGAGACTGAAATATTAGGTCACACTGTTCTATTAAAACATGTTCCCTTTTACACGAAGGTGAAAATATGATTTAAGAGTGTGCTCATCACTATATGCCCTTTATGCTGTCAGCTATTGAAACATGAATACACCACTAATTCTTTGCAACTACTAGACTGTAAATCAAACATGCCAGTTAGTAAATGACCCTTAAACTTCATTTCTGTTTCTTACTGAAGATTGCTAGCCATTCGTGGGTACCACAAGGAAACATAGAAGGTTTTGAGGAAAACGCTATGTAACCTATCATTCCCCTAAGGCAACTGGCATCATTTGTAGCTCTCTCTGTGTAATGAAACAAACAGCTAGTTGAGAGGTGAAAATTTTAGTCAAACACTTTTCATGGGTATATATTTTTGTTCCTTCCATAGGATGCTAAGTAATGTGAACAATTTTTCCCTGAACTCAATTTGCCAATTGTTTGGAATGGTCTGACAAAGTGATGAATTGTAAAGATATCTTGGGGGGAAAAAATCAAACTTAGCAGTACAATTTTTAAAATATCAATTAGGCCCAACCATAATAATTATCAACTCCTATTCACTGAATATTTGCTATATACTGGTCACTCGCCCAAATTTACCACCTCTGGCTAGCTAGGAGCTGAGAGCCTCATGGATTTAGCAATAAACAAGTCACTTGTTTTTGCTGAGGTCAGTTTCAGAAGAGTCAGGGTAGAAGCCAGATTTCAAAGGACTGAGGGGGAGTGGGAGAGAGGGAAGCAGAAACAGCCGCCATGGAAACAAAATTACTCATGTAGGAGAAAAGAAAGACAACAGCTGGTGGAAAGCATGGACTTTAACATGGTAAGTTTTTTAGGTTTTTGCTTTTTGTTGTTGTTGTTTTAAAATAGGGGAGAAGTGAGCATATGTCAATAAAACCAGGAATAGAAGATACAGAAAAGGGATGAAATAATCTACTAAGCAAATAAAGGATCAATAAGAGGAGAGGCATTTCAGGAGAAGATATCCCTTCTGTGTTCCGATTCTATCAAACCCTCCTGGACATTTGTCCTTGGGACTCCATGGGCACCTCAAATTAACATTTCCACCCCCAACCCCAAACTTCTTTCTCTGCTTCTGCTTCCTCTCTTAACAAATGGCACTGTTATCCACCTACATTCCCAAACCAGAAATAGGAACATATGTTGAATCATACCTTTTCCTTATCCTGTCATCCAATTGCAAATTTCTGTTTATTTTATTTTTTAAATAAGTATATTACATTTCTTAACAAGACCATTTCCTGAATATTCAAGTTCACAGGAGGTGTCTTTCTCTGTCCATGAGGATACCACAAGGAAAACAGAACTCCTCTAGACAGAGGGGATTTGATGCAGGCAATTACGCAGAGGAGGGAGCAATGTAGACATTGAGGAAACTGAGAGAATTAACAACAGCAGAAAGCCAACTACCATCTCTAGAGTTGGAGTAATAAATCCCACTTGATCATGGTAATATGATCTTCGTAATGTATTGCTAGATCCGGATTGCTAATATTTTTTTGAGGATTTTAGCATCTATGTTCATGAGGGATATTGACCTATTATTTTCTTTTTTTGTAGTGTCTTTATCTGGTTTTGGAATTAGGATAATGCTGGCCTCATAAAATATCTTGGAAGTCTTCTCTTCTCTTGAAATTTCTGGAATACTGTGATAAGGATACGTGTTATTTCTTCTCTGAATATTTGGCACAATTCCCCTGTGAAGCCATCCAGTCCAGGGCTTTCATTTGTTGGGAGTTTTTTTTATTACTGCTTCAATTACATTAGTTATAGTCAATCTATTCAGATTCTCTGGCTCTTCCTGATTCAGTTTTGGAAGATTGTGTATTTCTAAAAAAAAAAAAAAAAAAAAAAACATTTACTATTGCAACAAAAAATAAGGTACATAAGGATAAATTTAACCCAGGAGGTAAAAGACCTGTACTTGGAAAACTATAGGACACTGAAGAAATAAACTGAAGAAGATACATAAGTGGAAGGATATACCAGGGGCTCCCAAGCCCTGGGCTGCAGACTGGTACCAGCCCACAGCCTGTTAGGTATCTGGCTGCAAGCAAAGCTCACCTGAACTCCACCTCCTATCCCTCCACCACCCAACCCCCGTCTTCCATGGAACCAGTCCATGGTGCCAAAAAGGTTGAGGACCACTGGTATATACCATGTTCACGGGTTGGAAGAATTAATATCATTAAAATCTCCATACTAGCCAAAGAAATCTATAGATTCAACATAATTTCTGTTAAAATACCAATGGCATATTTCACAGATCTAGAACAAATATTCCAAAAATGTACATGGAAACAAAAAAGACCACAAATAGCCTCAGCAATCTTGAGAAAGAACAAAATTGAAAAGATCACAATACTTGATATCAAGAGATACTGCAGTGCCATTGTAATCAAAACAGCCTGGTGCTGGTGTAAGAACAGGCATGTAGATTAATGAAACAGAACAGAGGGCCCAGAAATCAACCCACACCTACACAGTCAATTAATATTTGACAAAGGATGTAGGAACATACGATGGAATAAAGACAATCTCTTTAATAAGTGCTGTTGGGAAAATTGGACAGGTACATGCAAAACAATAAAACTAGATCACCAACTTACACCACACACAAGAATAAACTCAAAGTGGATAAAAGACCTAAATGTAATCACTTTTGGCCTTTTGCCTAAGATCAAGTGTAGTATCTATTCTTACCAGTTTAAAATACCTTAATGTAAGTGGTGAAAACATAAAAATCCTGGAAGAGCCCTGGCTTTTATGGCTCAGTGGATTGAGTACCAGCCAGTGAACCTAAGAGTCACCAGTTTGATTCCCAGTCGGGACAAATGCCTGGATTGCGGGCCAGGTGCCCTGTTGGGGGCATGTGAGAGTCAACCACAGATGCTTCTCTCCCTCTCTTTCTCCTTTCCTCCCCCTCTCTAAAAATAAATACATAAGTCTTCTTTAAAAATCTTAGAAGAAAACACAAGCAGTAAATTTTCAGACATCTCTAGTAGCAACATTTGTGCTGAATGTCTCCTAGGGCAAGGGAAATAAAGGAGAAAATAAACAAATGAGACTACATCAAATTAAAAAGCTTCTGCTTGGAAAAAGAAGCCATCAACCAAATGAAAAGGGAGACCACTGAATGGGAGAACATATTTGTCAATGATATACTGACAAAGGGTTAATTTCCAAAATACCTAAAGAACACCAGTAGGACAAACAATTCAATTGCAAAATTGGAAAAATATCTAAATAGACATTTCTCCAAAGAGGACATACAGATGGCCAACAGACATATTAAAAACTACTCAACATCACTAATCATCAGAGACATTCAAATTAAAACCACAATGAGATATCATCTCACACCTGCCAGAATGGCTATCATCAATAAACCAATAAATAGCAAGTGTTGGCAAAGATGTGGAGAAAAGGGAACCCTAGTGCACCGTTGGGAGGAATGCAGATAGGTGCAGTGACTATGGAAAACAGTATGGAGTTTCCTCAAAAAATTAAAAATGAAACTGCCTTTTGACCCAGTGATCCCACTGCTGGGAATATATCCTAAGAATCCTGAAACACAAATTTGAAAGAATATATGCACCCCTATGTTCATAGCAGCACTATTTACAATAGCCAACATCTGGAAACAGCCTAATTGCCCATCAGTAAATGAGTGGATCATGAAACAGTGGTACATTTACACAGTGCAATACTATGCAGCAGTAAAAAAAAAAAGAAAAGAAAAGAAAATCTTACCTTTTGCTACAGCATGGATGGACTTGGAGGTTATTATGCTAAGTGAAATAAACCAGTCAGAAAAAAAGACAAACACCATATAATCTCACTTATATATGGAATCTAATGAGCAAAATAAACTGACAAATTAAATCGAAACAGAGGCATTAACACATGGAACAGACTGACCACTGTCAGAGGGGAAGAGGGGAAGTGGGCCCTCGTGAAAGAAGGTGAACAGATCAGCCAAAGAACTTATATGCAGAACTCAAAGACACAGATAACAATGTGGTGACAGCAAGAAGGAATGGGGGTGGGAGGTGGGTGGAGGTGGGCATAGTGGAGAAAGATGGGGACATCCATAATAGTGTTAACATTTAAATAAATAAGTAAATAGAGTTTGAGGAACAACTCAAAGAGGCATTGCTAGAACCAGTGGTGTGCCGGTTTAACATCCGGGTCTCTGGGAAACAGCAAAACTTGTTCACCAACTTTTGTGGTTTAAATATCTAAACATGCAGATTTCAAGCTACCTATTCATCACTAAATGCAGAGTTTGGAAGACACACTGGCTTCAGCTCTCATGAGCTGAGCTGGCACACCACAAGCCAGAAGCTGGACCTGTCAAGCAGAATTTGGAGCTATGGAACAAAGGAGGATATTTCCAAAGATGCTACCTGAGTAGGGTAATGGGGCAATTACTGGGCTTATCCAATTCTGCCACCATCCATTTTCTCCTCAGTACCCCTCTTTGTCAAGACAGCTAAAATCCACCTGAGCTTGGGAGATGCAGCCTGAAAATTCCGATCTCCTCAGATACAGAGCAAAGCTGAGCAGGGCAAGGAATAGATTCGAGAACAGATGAGTAAAAGACTCCTGGAGCCCTTCTACCCTCTTCATATCAGGTCTCTAGGCTCCGTTCGTTTATTGTTTAAATAGATATGTTACATTCCTTTTGAAGATGTTTCCCTGAATGTCCACTGCATAGCTCAGAGTCTAACATTCAATAACTATCAAATATTTTACAGAATAAATGAACAAATTAACAAATGTGTCAGCATTTAATAAGCAAAAAATCTATGTCTCTGACTTGATTTTGTACATATGACTTGAGATCACACCACCACATTTATTGATGTAGTGGCACTGTAACTGCAAAATCACATTTAAAAGTATTAAGTTGCTTGACTTCTTGAAAGTTCCCATAAGTGCCTTAGCCTTTCGATCTCATCTCACACAACATGCTCAAAAACTGGAAGCTTTTGTTTGGTCTTGAGACTCTTGTAATTTAAAAATCTGCAAGTTATTTACAAATTTATGTTTTAGCAATTACTGTTAACCTAGTGTATCCTATGAGTTTCTCTCTCCATCTAGCATAGGCTCTTCTGGCAACTGCGGAGGCATTTAATTAAAATCTTCGTCTCTACTGCTTGTTCCTGCAGATGAGCAAACTGCTTCAGTTTTCACCAGTCTGCTTGGTTTAACTTTTATTTCTAACTACATTCAGCAGAATCAAATATATTCCATTTGTAAAACTTTATGTAGCAAAATTTTCTTGTGGATCTTATCCCAGTGGCATCTCTGCTTCATATAGCCATCTCTGTATATATTTAGAATGATTTGTAAGTCCTGTAAACGATAAACAAATCTGGGCACTAGTTAAAGTGGTATGGGCAGATTTTAACTGGTAAAAGCCTATTGCGGTAATGAAGGGTCCAGAGTAAAAGCAACTTAAGTTTGCTTTGTAGAAAGTGACTAGACGTTTTAAAGAATGAAAGAACACACAGAAGGGTGGATGAAGGCTCGTTAAAGTCAGAAAAATGAAAAATCACAAACAGCAAGAAAGGAGGTTGATGAGTGTAAAATCCATCTGAATTTTTTTTTTTTATTGTTGATCAAGAACAGTCTTCTCCATTTTCCCCCCACTATGCCTCCTCCCCCGACCCTTGATCCTACCACCCTTTGGCTTTGTCCATGTGTTCTTTATACAGGTTCCTTGATGACCCTTCCCTTTCCCCATTATCCCCCCTTCCCTCTGGTTACTGTCAGTTTATTCTTTATTTCAATGTTTCTGGTTCTATTTTGCATGTTTATTTGTTTTGTTTATTAGGTTCCACTTATAGGTGAGATCATATGGTATTTGTCTTTCACTGCCTGGCTTATTTCACTTAGCATAACGCTCTCCACTTCCATCCATGCCGTCACAAAAAGTGGGAGCTCCTTCTTTCTTTCTGCTGTGTAGTATTCCATTGTGTAAATGTACCAGTTTTTTTACCTATTCATTTACCGATGGGCACTTAGACCACTTCCAGCATTTGGCTATTGTAAATTGTGCTGCGATGAACATTGGGGTGCATAGGTTCTTTTGAATTGGTGTTTCAGGATTCTTAGGGTATAATCCCAGCAGTAGAATTGCTGGGTCAAAAGGCAGTTCCATTTTTAGTTTTCTGAGGGAATTCCATACTCTTTTCCACAGTGGCTGCATCAGTCTTCATTCCCACCAGCAGTGCACAAGGGTTTCCTTTTCTACACGTCCTGGCCAACACTTGTTTGTTGATTTGTTTATGATGGCCATTCTGACCAATGTGAAGTGGTATCTCACTGGAATCTTTAACTGGCTGGGAGACAGAGGTCCTATCTTTAGGTGCTGCGTGGAACAAACAGTAGTCTTAAGACAGCCTTGAGTTTTCACAGGCAAGCACTTGAAGGGGGTCAGGGTCATCAAAGTGATGTGGTCTTGAGCTGCTGGAAACTATGTTAATGTTTTGTTCAATCCTTTACAGGTCACGGTTGGGACTAATCCAGAAGAGTACTCAGAGGAGCCTGGCTAGAGTCTGTCCAAGGAAAGAATTTTGTCAGTCTCAAACCAAAGTACATTCTCAGCTATTCACTCTCACCAGCTATATTCTCTTTCAGAAAGGTAGGATAAGACCATTAAAATCTGAGTTGTACATCTTACCGCACCTGCAATATAAACTCTCCAAGAGCAGGGACTGGGTGTGGTTCCCTTTTGAACTACTCCTCCTATTCATTCATCTTCATTCATCGATTTTTCTCCACATTCACTGCCACCCAGTGGTAGACCAAGTAGTAGGTGAGGTCTTCCTCAGGATCAGCAATAAAGGGGTCTGTATATAGTCCATAGAGAATTTTAAAACATCTGCTTTTTATTATTACCATGTGCTTATAATTCTAAACAATGTTAGCAACAAAAATACCCCTCTTCCCTCAAATCTTTCATTGATTTAAAGTCTAAAATATTGCTCTGGCTACTGTTAATTTTTAACAATATATATGTAAGCTTAAAATTAGTACATTTTTATCACTTATTCTTTAATAAGTATTGTATTATTACCAGAAGTTAATTTCAAGAATTCCCAATTGTATAGATAGCTTTCAACACTTGTAGACCGGGCACATGTTTTCATTTTTAAATAACTTTGTAATGGTTCAGAAATCGTTTAAGCTTGTTTTAGATGTTCTATGTAGCTTTATTCTTTCATTTAAACAAAAGATTCAAAATATATAGTGACAGCACACTGACTGCAAAGGACAAAGAACTTCTACTTCAATTCTGTCATTCTATGGTGGCCACGTGGAGTCTGTATTTGGGTTAAAACATTAAAAAAATGAAACAAAATGTGAGCTATGAGGTGCTGCATTCCATTTGCTAAGTGCAAACTTTAAATCATAGACTGAATCGTATCTTTAAAATTAAAATGCATTCTTTTTAAATTACTAATAGTTTTAAAACAAAAAATCAAGAAAAAATTTCATCAGTATTATCACTTAGTCATTACTTAAATTTGGTTTTAATAAGTCACTAATTATCAGAAAATTATTTATATGAGGTATTATAATAGAATTATAACAAGATCATTAAAGCTTAAACTGTTAAATAGATATTAAAACTGTGGAATTAGCCCTGGCTGGTGTAGCTCAGTGGATTGAGCGCGGGCTTGGAACCAAAGGGTCCCAGTTCAATTCCCAGTCAGGGCACATGCCTGGGTTGCAGGCGAGGTCCCCAGTGGGGGCCATGTGAGAGGCAACCATACATTGCTGTTTCTCTCTCTCTTTCTCCCTCCCTTCTCCTCTCTCTAAAAATAAATAAAAATAAAATCTTTAAAAAAAAACTGTGGAATTAGTAGCTGTGCATTTATTCATTTTGGTGCTGCATTGTTTATTTAATCTTTCAAATTTTTTTCATTGGCATCATACACAGTTCAGTGAAAGAAATTCTTCCTTGTCTGTATTTCTTTTCTAGTCATTATCATTATCAGATACAGAGAACAAATTGACAGTTGCCAGATGGAAGGGGTTTGGAGGAGATGGGTGAAAAGGGTGAAAGGATTAAGAAGTACAAAGTAGTAGTTACAGAACAGTTACGTGGTTGTGTGGTACAGCTAAGAAATAGAGCCCATAATATGGTAGTAAGCATGTCTGGCATCCAGTGGGTACTAGATTTATTGATGTCATCACTTAGTAAGTTATATAAATGTCAAGGCGTCAGCACAGTTAATCACTGGGCTGAATACTTGAAACTAATATAACATATATCAACTATAATTGAAAAATAAAAATGATTTAAAGTAAAAAAAAAAATACAAAAGACCAAGACAATTAGACAAAATGTTAACTGCCAAGTGTTGGAATGGTGTGAGATAACTTGTAAATTTGAAACTTATATTTATAAATCTTCACTAAAGTATTTGGAGGTTAATTCACTCTCAATATTTATTTAGCATAATCTTCTACATTAATCGCTTTTCAATGATTACTTTGTCAGTCCTTCATTTTGTGAAGATACAGTCAAAAGAAATGCAAGAAAACATCAAATTAAAATAAAATGAAAAAAAACTGAAAATAATATTTTCAAATGATATAGTAGATAAAGTGTTAATATCACTATTATAAAAGACCTGAAAAGGAGATGAAAAAGAAAGCCTTATTAAAAGTGGACAAGAGATATGAGAAAGAATTTACAAAAACCACAAAAACTTGCTCAATTTTGTCCATAAGAGGATACAATTTAAACTACATGGATGAGATTGGCAGAAATCCAAAAGTTTAACAATACGCTTTGTTGGGGTGGCTATAAGGAAATGGGCTCTCTCATATTTTGTTGTCATGAGGAATGTACAAGCATAGAAAGGTAATTTAATACTAATTAGCAAAATTATGAAGGGTAATTTAATACTAACTAGCAAAATTATATGTGTATTAACCCATATTTGATTGCTGTCCAAGAAAAATTTTGTCTAGGAATCTATTTCCATGATGCCCTGGAAAAGCTATATGGGTGAAGGGCCCATGAGGTTCTTTTTTACTCCTCTCTCTATTTTTGTGATTATTCATAAATATTCATAATGGAAAGGTTTTAAATATTAGTTTTTACTGGTGATTTCTTTTAACCACAATGTTCTAATGCCCTAACTTGGGTTTCCCGAAAAAGCAAAGTCTAAGAGGAGAGCTACTGCAGGAATGGACTATTCAAAGCTGTGACGGAGGCGGGTGGGAAACAGGGAAGAAGGGAGGGTCCTGACAAGGTGCATTGTTGAATTGGCCACCACAAGAGGTGCTCCAGTGGAGGGGCTTTCTGAGAAGTCTAATGAAACGGACCTCAGAAGCAGACTCTCTCAGCCTCAGGGAGCTCCCAGGGCAGAGGAGGCATGGCACCATACCTGAAATACTTGAGTCCATGCCCTGTTAGGTTAGCCCTGTGAGAAAAAGTTGAGCCTGTGCAGCACTAATTCCTGCATCCATGGCTAGATGAAGAGAATTCAATACTGTACACAAGAGGTTTATGCTACCAGAAAAGGGAATTATTCCCACTTGTAGATGAATTTTAAGACTTACTTTTGATTTGAGAAAGTGAAATGAATAATAATATTACTTTTAGAAATTTTGGTATTAAACACCAAAATATCAAATAGATCATCTTATTATTACCAACATTACCAACTATGCAGCTTCCTCAGAAAAAAATATATATTAAAGCTAAAAAAGTATATATTAAATGTTGAGTTCAAATATGCACCTACCTCGAATACTTCCGCCAAGATGGCAGTGTAGGTGGTCAGACTCACTGCCCGCACATCCAGAATGTCTATACCATGAATGCAGTAGCGAAAAATTAAACAACCAGAACGGACAGAATCGAACTGAAGGGAAGTCCCACACCCAGGAGGTAGGAGAAGACGAACATCCAGGCCGGTAAGCGGGGCATAAATGGGTGGAGGAAGCAGCGCTCACAGAGGGTCTCACTCACCCGCGACTTACACCGCGACACAGGCCACCAGTGCCTGAACAGGGCGTGGCCCCAAACAACGGGTGAATTCCACAAGCCAGCGATGCTGCCGGAGAGAGGCCAGGGCTGAGCCAGCAGAACTGAGTCTGGCAGAGGAGGCGGTGGGGAGCTGGGGAGTGGAGGAGTGACGAAGCGGGCGGGGCGGTGATCGGAGGCCGCCATTGCTTCCTCCCAGACCCCGCCCCCAGAGGCAACGTCATCCAAAAAGAGACCCAGGTTGCAGGCACCTGCCAGCTGACAAGTGCACCGAGATAAAAAGAATAAAAATGGCCAAAATGAAGGATCAGAACAAATTACAACTAATGGATGACAACATAGTCAACCTATCAGATGCGCAATT
>PVJI01030932.1:0-13628 GCA_004026765.1 Micronycteris hirsuta
AATCCATTGGAGGAAACTTCTGAATTTGAAGTGTAGTGGCTTTTCACTGGTTGAGTAGTAACAATCTTTCATTGCTGAATGGTTGCCTGGCCAGAAGAGCCTTCTATTGCCTGCTGGGTAGTAGAATAGAACAACATTTTATAGGAGACGGAAAGTATGTCTCTTCCTGTCTGAGGTCACTGACTGAGGGGTAGGCCTGAGAACTTTCCATATCAGCCCTTCCAACTTCAATTTAAATGAGGTTTCTGTCCATCAATGTTCACACAGGAATGACAGGCAGGCAATTGGTAAGATGTTGTTAAACATAAGGCAAGCAGCAATAAGAACCTGGATTAGAATAATGCAGAGGTCACTGAAAGAGAGTGTAGGTATAAGAGGCTTTTCCAAGGTAGAAATGACTGGACAGGATGCATAATTTATGGGCAAAAAAATTGTATATCGATTATGATGAACAGATAAATCCTTATTTTTAAACCAGGCACAACTGCAGCTGGCAAGGACAATAATAGCTAAGACCATAAGAAGTATGAAGGGATATGAAGAAATTAGGTCATTTTTAGGTAAGTGGATTTTACATAAGTTTCAAGCATCAATTAATTCATAGTTTCCATAAGATAGGTGAACATCTGGAGCTTAGAAAAGTCTGAACAAAGAAGAAAGTCAGTATTAAGTGAATCATGGTCATGATTGAAATTACCTGGTGAAAGAGAAGGAAAACAGAGATAAGCATCTAGACTTGAATGTTACTGGGCTCAGTTGATGACATAAAGAAAGAGGAAAAGAAGGCAATGGGTGAGTACCCGAGATGAGACCCAGAAACCACCCAGAAGGTAAGGGAGAAAGAGCAGAGCACATTCTCATTATCGAGGGAGTCGGAGGTGAGTCGACATAAGAATGGAGAAGTGCTTTTCAGCTTCTGGGAGGTTACATTTTCCTTTCCCTACAGCAGAGGTTGTCAACTAGGAATGGTTTCCCCTCCTCCTCAAGGCATTTGGTAATCTCTTGAGACATTACTGAATGTTACAACTTGGGGGTGCTACCAGTCCCCCGTAGGGAGAGGCAAGGGAGCCTGTGAAGCAACCACAGAGCACTGGGTACATCCACTCCAAACGATGTTGAGAAACTTTGCTGTAGATCACCTTGACTGCAGTTGACACTGAAAGTGAGATTTCTATCCTGTTTGAAATTCTCCATCCCTTTTCAAATTATGAAGGGAGAAGCCTCAGAATGCCAAGAACTTTACGGTACCCTATAAATTTAAAAGTAGGCCCAAGACTCATTTTTTTCCGTTCTAGATTAAGTAGTAGCATTCTATATGTTTCTAACATTAAATGTCAAGTGTGTTTAGGAATCATGAATCGGGTTGTATTCATCTTGTCTAATCTGATACGGATTTTTCAATGTGCAGCTGGAAAACTCATCTGCTGTAATCTTGTATATTACAGATTAATTTCTTTTTTAATTTTAAGTGTATTAAAAAGTTACTTAAATTAAAATATCTTAAAGTCTATTTGCTAAGTTCTTTGAATAAAATATACAAAACAGAAAAATGTAATTTTTTTTCCATTTTACTATCTAGGGCAGTTATACTTTTAGAGTAATAAAAAAAATTGAGGGAAAAAATCCATCATGAGAGAACCTGACGTTTTGATAACAGTGTTTTTTCCCCAAATGCATATCTTAAAAGTAATTTTTGGCATGTACAGTTCTTCTCTCAACATTGACCAGTTTTTAAAGGGTGTAATATCACTTGTTTCATCTTCACATGAAGCGAACTTTTTAAATTTACTACCTACACAGTCAAATATCTTTCAGAGGATGTTGATTTATTTATGTAAAAAGCAAGATAATACAAAGTGGCACTGGGGAATTATTTCCCTTCTGCCCTGGGCCTTGAATCATAGGCTACATCATCGTGCTCAGCTGTTGATTCTGGACAGAATCCAGAGCAGCACAGTACTGTGGAAGATGCCAGAAAGATACACCGCCCTATAGCAAATGAAGTAAGAGTTATCTTCTCTGCAAACTCAAGAGGATAACAGAGTGATTTGTATTGCAGTTGATATGCAGAACATTCATCTTTACTTTTCGGTGTCAGTCAGGGGAACTTTTTATTACTCCTGGCCCATAGTTCTCCTAGGAAGGGAAAGGAAGAAAGACTCTTAGGGAACACTTATGCCATCTTTGCTGACTGAATCCTAGCATGTTTAAGCACAAAATACTGATTTCTTCAATTAGCATTGCTTAGTCATCCTTTCCGAGAGGGTCAAGGATTATAGCAAAGAAAAACATAAACCACTGTTATGATTGTTCTTTTAGTAGCATCCTGCTAGTGAGACTACGCAGGTAATAAAATCGGTGTGCTCTTTGTTTTCTGTGGTGAGACCAGCGGTGTGCTGCCATTTCCAGAACTTGTTCACAGTTTCGACAGCCAGTGTAGCTGTTGTTTGCTGTATTAGCTTCCCAGGGTTGGAGAAGCTGCCAGGTATTGCAGCTGTGCACAAGTATGGAGTATCATTTTACAGCAGAGATTTTGCATGAAATTTTGTGGAAATTTTATAATGGAGAAATATTTGGCACTTTGGAAAGAAATAATTTGTATTTAATTTTCTTGACAGAGTTCCCTCATGACAATAAATTGCCCATAAAACCGCCTATGTGGGGTACAAGTCATTCTAAGTCTCAATTCTTTGGAAGGTTATCATAGCCATTTTATTCAAATGTATACTCCTCCTCAGTTTATTGATCTGACCAGAAACAGTAAATAAACTGTTGAGTTTACTCTTTGTTAAGTCAAATGAAAAAAAATTACTGAATTATCAGGTAAATCTAAGGATCCTACCACCCATGGTTGAGACATGATTTATTTCAGAAAGATGAATCTTAGCATTTATTTTGGACCTGAAAAATAAATAACAACATAAAGTTAAACAAAAAAAAGGAGATATTTCTTGGAGGTTTTCATCAAAACTTAGATGTATAAATGCTAAGTTCAGAATAAAATAATGACCTGGGAAGCTACTATTATTGCTAATAATTTTCAAGCCCCAGGAAGATTAAAAATAAAGACTGTTTTACATTTTAAGAAAAGTAGCAATTTAGAAGAGCTCTCTCCTGGATTTTTGGAATATAGTTTATTTCTTAGGATTTTCCTCCCCATTTTACCTTTATTAAATATGTCATTAAAAACATATGCTCCTTGCCCGGCTGATGTAGCTTAGTGGATTGAGCATGGGCTGGGAACCAGAGGGTCCCTGTTCGATTCCCAGTCAGGGCACATGCCTGGGTTGCAGGCCAGGTCCCCAGTGAGGACCATGTGAGAGTCAACCATACATTGCTCTTTCTCTCTCCCTTCTCCTCTCTCTGAAAATAAATAAATAAAAATCTTTAAAAAACAAACAAACAAAAAAACATATGCTCCTTTATCTAAAACATCTGCATATCTTTGCTAAGATTTCAAACTCAGATTATACAAGGGAATAAGTTTATATATGCATTTGGTACATCTCGTGCTCAATAAATTGTACTAATTATTAATTTTTCTTTTTTAATATTGTATTTATTTATTTTTAGAGAGAAAAGAAGGGAGGGAGAAAGAGAGGGAGAGAAATATCAGTGTGTGGTTGCCTCTCACATGCTCCATACTGGGGACCTGGCCCACAACCCAGGCATGTGCCCTGACTGGGAATCAAACCGGTGACCCTTTGGTTCACAGGCTGGCACTCAGTCCACTGAGTCACACAAGCCAGGACTAATTTTTCTTTGTAGAACAGTGATAATAACTACTATGAACAAGCTAGTGTTGAATAAAGCTTTTACTATTCATGTTTATTAACTCTTCATGTTAAGTTAAATTCTACTATGACTCCCATACAATACTCCTCTTCATTCTCCACTTCCACATAAATAAATGGATTTGCTTTGGGACGATAAAATTGGTTACTTACCTACTGACACATAAATTGTACATTAATCTAAAAACACATGAGTGTAGTCTTATTTTCCTCATCTAAGATACGTATAAATTGATGGATACTTGTTGTAATATTGTGATAAGAAACATATATTTGGTCTTCATCCCCATTTCTGACACAGAGCTCCTAAAACCCTTGGAATTTCCTAAGTGATAAAAGTGACAAAATGACTTTTGTTATGTTAATGAGGTGACTTTTGAACCTAGAGTTGGATGCTGGTTACCAGGCAAATCAACCATGTGATTCTAGACTTAGAACTTTCAGTACTACCTCCTGACTTCCTGGAAGGGGAGAGGGGCTGGTGATTGAATCAGTCTCCAATAAATCAGTGGTTAATGGTTATATTAACCATGACTATGTAATAAAGCCTCCATGCAAACGCAAAAGGATGGGGTCCAGAGAGCTTCCAGATTGGTGAACCAGGCCACTTCCATGTGCCAGAGTGCCGGGTCCCAAACCCCATGTAGACAGAAGCTTCTGTGTTTGGGACTTCACTCTGTGTATCTGTCCATCTAGCTATCTTTTATCATTCAATATTCTTTGTAATCAACTAATAATTTAGCAAGTAAAGAATTTCAGCCCTAGCTGGTGTGGGTCAGTGGACTGAGTGCCAACCTGTGAACCAAAGGGTCACCTGTTCAATTCCCAGTCAGGGCACATGCCTGGGTTGAGGGCTAGGTCCCCAGCTGGGGGTATGAGAGAAGCAATTGGTCAATATATGTCCCACGCATCGATGTTTCTCTCCCTCTCTTTCTCCATCCCTTCCTTTCCCTCTAAAAAATAAATAAATACAATCTTAAAAAAAAGAGTTTCTCAAGTTCTCTGAGCTGTTCTGGCACATTAATTGAACAAAAAGAGGAGACCTTGAGAACCTCTGATGGGCATCTAGTGGGTTAAAAGGACAGGTAACAAGCAGGGCTAGAGATTGGCACCTGAAGTAGAGAGCAGCCTTTCAGGACTGAGCTCCTAACCTAAGGGGTATGATGCTGTATCCCAGTACACAGTGTCAAAATTGAGTTGAATTGTAAGACACTAGCTGGTGTAGGAGAAATTGGATGGTGATGGGAAAAACCACACACATACACATTGGAAACTGGTACTGGAATATCATACTTGCAATTATTATTTAACAGAAGTTCAGAAGATCATTTGCAATATACCATTTTTGAATTCTTCAAGTTGGAATCTAAAAAAACCAAGAGTAACCATAGATGGTAATCTCTGCAGGCATTATTGGATGTCACAACTTGGGAGTGTTACTGGCATCTAGTGGGTAGAATGGATATCTGGAGAAATGGAAAAGCTAGAGAAAAACAAAGGGCAGTGATTTTAAACAAACCCATGGTGATAAACATAGACAATCTTTACTTCTTTTATATCCCCTTAATCAAAATTTCTGTCTAATGGAAACGACATTAAAAAATTCTTACTTAAAGGCTTCTCTAGTTGAAGACATTTGGGAAAGATATAGTTATGGCTTGGTAAATTCCTGCAGACCACATTAAAGTTAGCAATTCTCTTCTGTCCTATTGTAATTTTCTAACAGCCAGAGAGGTTGGACCCAAAAAGCCATTGTAAAGTAGCTGTTTAGAATTTACAAGTAATCTTCTCCTTTAATATTATTTGTTATTGAAATCCACTATTTTTTAAGTGCTATGCTTGACATTGGGGATATATAGATGCATTACATAGAATTCTTACTCTAAAGAAATTCATGATCTTGTCAAATAATAAAAATATCAACAGATTGAGAAAATGGAAAATTTACCAGAATTCCCACGTCGAGGGGTAAGATGGGCCAGCTTGGCAGGGCTGCTTCCTACAAGAGAGGTCAGAGTGATGGAATCAAACACCTTTTCACTCTGGTATCTTTCTCTTCACAATTGGGCAGGGCGCTTAGTAGGAAAGCAGATGGCGGAAGGAGCTGAGGCAGAATATCTCAATATGATGCTGAAGGAGAGAAGGGGATGATAAAATGCATTCCTTTTTGGAGCCCTTACATCCTCAAAAAAGTTACTAAACTATGAAGAGCTAAATATATTTGGATATGTACTGAAAAACATGGCATGGATTCTTGAGTCTAAACTTTGAACCTAAGAGTGACACAGGATGACAGGGAAGGCTTCAGGAAAGAGGCGGTACCTGATATGAGTCTTAAAGATAAGTAGGATTTTTTAGGGCTAGATTAGGTCTTCTAAACAGAGAAGTAGGAAGGGGGAAGTAGCCTATAAAGATTGGGTCAGTACAATTTGTTTCCAGCAGGGACAGTTGTAGAGATAGGAGCCAGATCATAAGTGGTCTTATGTATATTGTTAGGGAGCTTGAATTTTATCTCTCAGCCTGTAGGAGATGCTGCAAGCTTTTAAACAAGGGATTGATTTGTTTTTTATGGTAGGAATAGGCTCACAGTTCAGCTCAGAAAACTTGTGCCAGACATATATGCCTGAAGCCTAGGACTGGTGATGCTAAATCAATCAAAGGCAGCAAAAAGACATCTTGATTTCAACAAATCTCATCATCCCCCAAAGGCCTTAATAAGTTCCTGTCATCAAAGTCATTCCAGCAGCTGTGTTGGGTAAGCCATGTGTCTATGGAAGAAAGTTTTGGAGTTCAACAGCAGTCTTCTTTACTCTGCAGTGGGATGGGTATATTTAAATGTACCATTCTCCTCTCTCCTACCACATTTTTGGTAATATAAATGGGAATAGTTCCAGCAGCTTAAGACAGCTACAGTCAGTCAAGGGCTGGTAGATTTGAACAGTTCCAAGTAAAGGTCCTGGAAATGAGCTGTGAGAAACAGGCTCTTCTGCCACTGGCTCCCTTGTGCATTCCAAAACCGTTCTGGGTGATAACCAAAAGAATTGGACTGTTCTCTCCTGTCTACTAGTACTGCCTGAAGAACTTCCATCGGCTATTTTCTAGGGTTACACATGTGGCTGTGTGTGTACATGTGTACTTATATTTTTCCTACTAGTATTAGGGAAACTGATAAGAAGTAAAAGATGCATTATGTTTTTGTTTCTATTTTCTCTTTTTTTAACTACAACTGATTTCCTTAACATTACAGTGTTATATTCTGAGAGCTAACTAATGTCTGTATGTGTAAGTTTATGTGTGTGTGTCAGTATGTGCGTGTATGAGAGGAGAGTTAATTTTCTGGAGGAAAGCAGACCATAGTTTATGGGAAAAATGGACTTGAGTAGAGGGAGTTGCTGGCAAAGGTGACTGGCTGAAAACTGGCTGATGTGGCTGTGTCTGAGTGAGAGGGGAGCAGTCGACGTACTGATGTTCTCCATTGTCATCATGCTTTATTCTAATATGCAAGGGTTTAATCTGTTTTGTTTCTGTATTCCCAGTTATAGTATAAAGCTCAATAATAAAAATGAATTAATAATAGACTCAATAAGAATAGACTCACTTTATTGCCTGAATGCTTGTGTCCCCCAAAATGTATATGTTGAAATCTTACCCCCAAAATATGATAGTATTAGGAGGAGGGGCTTTGGGGAGGTAAATAGGTTAATTGGGCGGAGCCCTCAATAATGGGAAATGTCCTTTTAAAAGAGACACTAGAGATCCCTCACCCATTTCTACCTGTGAGAGCACAGGGGGAAAGGCAACAGCTATGAACCAAGAAGTGGGCTCTCACCAGGACACAACATGCTGGCACCTTGAGCCTTTAAAACTATGAGAAGTAAATTTCTGTTATTATTAGCCACCCAGCTTCTATGGACTACATAGCTGGGGATTTTGTTGTTGTTATTACTCTTGTCCCATGCTTCCAGTTGGGTTTAGCCAATTGGGGATGTATGGGAGAGCTATGGGCAGGATATAAGAGGTTGGAAAGGGAATGTTAGTTATTTTCCCACTGCATATCTGGGGTAGGTTCTCTTCCATGGTTCCATCTTTTACTGGACTCCAATAATACCGTCCCTTCCTTGCTCCTTCAAGTCTCATTGTTGAAATGTACCACAGTGCCTCAAATATCTCTTAACAAGTTCCTGTATTCCAGGTCTTTCTTTTAAATTGTTCTCTGCTAAGCCACTTAAAATGTACAGTATGTTTCTTACTGAGAAACCAATTGACATAAAAGGGAATTCTAAACCATGAAGAAAAAGAGAAGGGATATGTGACAGATCTTCAGGAAAGGACTTCAAACTCATGTAGAAAACACTTACTATGCCTATAGCGAAAAATCAGCAAAATTGGCTGTGATAAATTACTCTCCTAACTGATACAACCAGCACATATCCCTAAGTCTGTCCATTTGTATAAAATGAATAGGGATATTTTCCCAACTGTCTGAAATGATCCCTCTATTTCCCTCTACTTTTAATTCCGTGAACCCAAGGAAGAGCAATGGGAGCACACTGGGACGCAGGAGGGGTAGGGTGGAGTCAGTGCTTTGCAGCAACTCTGCATGGCAGCCACTTCCAACACCAACTCTGAAAGCTTGGTATAGACAGGACATAAGGAAATACAATCGGTAAACAAATCCCAGATGAAAGTGAGTGCTTCTTGATGATTAGCAAACTTAAAAAGGGGAAAAAAAAGAAAACCTTTAATAGCTCAAAATTGGCTTAATGCAAAATATTAGCAGACCACAAAATGCATTCTCTGATAGAATTAAGGCACTCATTTTAAGTTTTCTGTAGTTTGCTGCCAGAAGCAGTGCCCAGTTCTCAGAGATATATGGTGAAATCATTAACATAGGGAAAGAACTCAAGAATTGAGGTTCCCTTGCCATTGAGGCACAGGTTCTAAGCTCAAAACTTGGAAATCAAGATTTTCCATTCACTATGGTTATAAAAAATGCAGATTGACTTGGTGAATGGTATATATCTCTAATTCCAGATTCATTTCTCAGGTACTTAGACTCTAGAGTATGTTGTTGTTTATATTTAGAATTAGTCCTATAGAGAGTACCATTAACAATATCTGTCAAAAAATAAACTCAAGAGCTATACAACCTTATGCATAGTTATATAACACATACCTGTAAACTTGTCATTGCTTAGATTCATAAAGTGGGTTATATTTTATGTAAATTTAGTTTATGTTCATTTGAAATAGCACATAAAAAATTAATTTTGTTTTAATTTAAAATGTGAAACAATCCAATTTCTATTTTATGTTTATTTCTATGGAAAAATGAATTTTAATTATATAACTTTCAAATTATATGAAGTATTCAAGAAAGCATATCTTGCATAAAATATGAATGTATCTATCTTTTTTGGAGGACTAACATGTTACCTTTTGTTAGAATGGTAATAGGCAAGGTGTGTAAAATCAAAAAAAGTATCAATAGATTTCAAAGTATAAGATACCACAAGGAATATAGACGTTGCCTGCATTCAATTCACTGGGATCAAATTCATTTGTAAGTTTACATAAGCCATAAATTAGACTGATAATTTAAGTAAACATTATAAACAACTAAAGATTTTCTTCTGGTTGAATAGTATTTACCTGGTCCATTGTTTGGAGGATAAGGTGACTGCAGCAACGTATTTAAACCTGTGCACAGGTGGGTGGTACCGTCAGCTTTCTGAAAGTCAGTGGCTTCTTCTCAGAGCACAGCCTGTGCCGTGGCTCCAGCCAGACATCTTTCAACTGCATGCCATTGGGCAGAAGGCCACTGTTTGAGGTTTGGTCAGGAAGTCAATCACCGATTTGGGGAAGTCCTTAAATTAAAAAGCATTTTATTTCAGAATAGTATTTGTCAATTTTTGTCTTTAGAAATAATTCTCAGTCTTCCAAAAAGAATATTGCTACATATTTTGAGAAATCTTTACAGTGGTCCAGAGAGACCCAATATTAATTGCAATTTAACTCAAAATCCTAAGACCTCACCTTGGCACACTAATGTGCATGCTACTAATAAAGGTACAGACTAATAAAGTTCCATTAAGAAAAATATCTTAATATTCTCAAGTTTGCATTGCCACCTGTGTAGCACATGTAACAAGATGTTAAGTTGGGAGTTTCTGCTGGGCACTAAGACCACAAAAAGCATTGTATTAAAAAGGAAATATTAGAAAATAGGCAGAATTTCAAAGTAGAAAACCCTTATCTGCCTTCTCGGGCACTCCTTCATATTCACTGAGAGCTGAGGAGAGTCCATTCTCACCACTCTTATTCAATATACTACTGGACGTCCTAGCCAGAGCAATCAGGAAATAGGAAGAAATAGAAATGCCACTTTTTGCAGATGACATGATTCTTTATAAAGTAGAAAACCCTGAAGATTCTACCCAAAAAACTATTAGAAACAATAAAGAAATACAGTAAATTTGCAGGGTACAAAAACCAGTGTACAAAAATCCCTTGTATTCCTATATACTAACAATGAAATTTCAGAAAAAAAATTAAAAAATTTCTTTAGCAATTGTTACCAAAGAATAAAGTACCTAGAAAGGAACATAACAAAGTTTCTGAAGGTATTGTATGCTGAAAACTACAAAGCATTATTAAAAGAGATGGAAAAAGGGCCTTGTGTAATGTAAAGATATTTCATGATCATCAATTGGAAGAATCAACATAGTTAAAATGGCCATATTGTCCAAAGCAGTATACAGAGTTAATGCAATTCCCATCAAAAACCCAATGACAGTTTTTAAAGAAATAGAACAAATAAATCATCAGGTATATATGGAACCACAAAAGACCCCAAATAGCCAAAGCAATCCTCAGGAAAAAGAACGAAGCCAAAGATATCACACTACTTGACTTCAATTACACTACAGAACAAAGATAATCAAAACAGCATGGTATCGGCAGAAAAATAGACACACAAAACAATGGAACAAAATTGAGAGTCAAGAATTAAAACCACACGTGTATAGACAAATAATTTTTGACCAAAGAGACAAAAACATAAATGGAGAAAAGAAAACCTCAATAAGTGGTATGGAGAAAATTGAAAGGGCATATGCAAAAGAATGAAAATAGACTAGTTTTTCCCCATGTAAAAAAAATAATAATTTCCTCAAACATTATTTTTGAGGCATTTCCTCAAAAAATTAAGAATAGGGTTTCCATATAATGCCTCATCCCTCCCCTGGATATCTATCTGAAAAATTGAAAACATTTATTCACAAAGATATAAGCACCCCTGTGTTTATCACAGCATCATTCATAGTGGACAAGGCATGGAAACAACCAAAGTATCCTTCAATAGCTGATTGGATAAAGAAGATGAAGTACATATAGACAATGGAACACTACTCAGTCATAAGAAAAGATAGACCTTGAGAATATCTTGCTAAGTGAAATAGGTCAGTCGGAAAAAGCTAAGAACCATATGATTTCATTCATATGTGGTACATAAAACTGAAACTCCTAGACACGTACAGTAGTATGTGGTTACCAGTAGGAAGGAGGGTGGTAGGGTAGTAATGGGTAAAGGGGGTCAAATAGACAGCAACAGAAGATGATTTGACTGGGTAGTGGGCACACAATGCAGTATACTGATCAGGTATTAATATTACAGAAATTTACGCTTGGAACCTATCTAATCTTATTTACCCATGTTACCCCAATAAATTTAATTAAAATAAAATGAATTCTAAAAAATAAGAAAAAAGTAAAGAAAGTAGGTATCAGGAAAGTGTAGAGCATATTTTAGAGAACAGCTGACGTGTTGTGAGCTAACTCTTCTGCATGACCAGTAAGAGGGCTTCAGTAAGATCACTTAAAGGGTAGGTAAATATAATCTCTCAGTTAGGGTCTCAGAAGGTCAGTTCCTCATTGATGCCTAAGAAAATGAAGCAAACTGTGGCATAGAGCAGAGTGACAATAATAGACTTGCTATCAGGAAGGCTTAAAGAGGCACTGGGTAGTGAAAAAGACTAAGCCTTCTGGTTGACCGGAAACCATGAGTTGGAACCTGGACATTAGATGTGCAGCAGCCAGTGATAAACTTGAGCACTTGCTCGGGGCCAGATATTCTTCTGGAACATCACCACTGTACTTGAAATACTATCTCTCCTATAGATATCATTATCCTCATTTTTAGATAGGAAAAGTAAATTTCAAAAATATAAATTAACATAAAAATCTCACATTAAGTCTCAGCATATATCCATACTCAAGATGTTTCAGCCTCTAAATCTGATAACTGAAGTGTTAGGAGTGTGTTTACATGCGTGCATATGTGTCTATTTCTTTGTGTTACTCTGTATGTGACTGTATCTGTGACGTATTTCTATCTGTGGATCTAGTTATTCACTTATCTATATTTATACCAGCATTTCTGGGTTTATGAGGTGAAAGAAACATCAAGAGTAAACAATGAAAAATTGCAAACACATTGAACCAAACCAAACAAGTTCAAAAAAAGATTATGAAAAAATGGAACAAGGATGTGCTACCAATCTCAGAATGTAGTATTTCTGACATGGAGTATGAGTATATGTCTCTTTAAAACAAATGTCAGTTTCCAGAGTGGGAGTATCCAAAGTTATTATTATTTTTAAATAAATACAATTAAAAAATAATAAATTTACTTTTAAAATAAATCCTCCACTAGAACACATTTACAGAAACATTTCAAAGATAGCTCAGCATTCCCATAAACCCCACACCCAGTTTCCCTGATTGTTGACATCTTTCGTTAGCATGGTACATTTGTCACAGTTCACGAACTGATATTGATACATGATTATTAAAAAAAGAACACATTTAATTAAAATTCATTTTGTTTTTTACCTAATGCCTTTTTCTTAGTCCAGGACTCCATCCAGAATGCCATGTAACGTGTTACCATTGTTTCATTAGGGTCAATTTGGCTGTAACAATTTCTTAGACTTTTCTTGTTTTTTTTTTTTTAAGATTTTATTTATTTATTTTTAGATAGAAGGGAAGAGAGGGAGAAAGAGAGGGAAAGAAACATCAATGTGTGGTTTCCTCTCATGTGGCCCCTCTGGGGACCTGGCCTGAAAGCCAGGCATGTGCCCTGACTGGGAATCGAACTGGTGACTCTTTGGTTCACAGCCCACTCTCAATCCACTGAGCTATACCAGCCAGGGTGACTTTTCTTCTTTTTAATGACCTTACAGTTCTGTGGAGTACACCTTAGATCTTTTGTAGAATGCCTCTCAATTCATATTTGTCTTATGTTATTCTCATGAGTAGACTTTGTTTATGAATTTTGGGAAGCAACACTTTACCTTTTAAGATAAATATATATATATTTTTTTCTTTTTTTTTTAGAAAAAAAAATTATTTTATTGTTGTTCAATTACAGTTGTCCGCATTTACCCTCCCCCCACCCCGCCCCAGGCAAACCCACCTCCCTCCCTTGCTTCCACCCTCCCCCTTGGTTTTGTCCATGTGTCCTTTATAGCAGTTCCTGAATATCCTTGTCCCCCTTCTCCCCTTCCCCCTCCCCTCTGGTTACTGCCAGAATGTTCTAAACTTCAATGTCTCTGGTTCTATTTTGTTTATCTGGCTGTATTTTGCTTGCTTACCTCAGAAGCGTCTTGGCTGTGACTAATCTGAATTCCCCGGTAGCTGATCTGGCCTGGGTGCCTTCGCTCCTGAGTCCTCATACGAAACTTTTTAACATTTCATATAGTAGAGGCTGCATGATGATGTACTCTTTGAACTTGACCTTATCTGAGAAGCACTTTATCTGCCCTTCCATTCTAA
>PVJI01030933.1:0-13365 GCA_004026765.1 Micronycteris hirsuta
TTTTTTTTTCCGCTTGTGAATCATTTATTAATTTTCTCCCCTGTGAGGGCAGATTCGAGACCATTCCTATCACAATGTGGCCCTCACTCACTCGCATCCTGGAAAAGCTTTCTGCCAGGGCGATGGGGGGTGGCAGCCACAGGGAGGGTGCGTGTGTGCATGTGTGTTCGTGTGTGTAGATGCATGTGCGTGCGAGTGTTTCTGTGCATGTTTGCATGTGCGTGTGGCCTGCACTCTCTTCAAGTTCAGTTTCCCTCCCACTAAGGCTGACAAGAATATTCCTTGGGGGTGGCCGAGTGGGTGGAATGAGGTGTGTTGAGAAACTATCGGGTGAGTGGTTAAGTCCTATGAGTGAGAGGTCAGCCTCAGACTGCTGAACTCGGAAGTCTTGTCCATTTTCCCTTGAGGACACTTCTGACCTCTGCTGCTCTCTCGTCCACCTCCACATTCTCAGCTGATGGGTCATCTTTCCCGCAGGGAGTAAAGAGTAGGTGGTTCACCCAGCCTCCACCTGCACTTGTCTACCCGTTCACCGGCACCTGCCCCACCCCACCCTCCTCCGCCCTCCCTTCAGCACCTGAAGCCGCCTCAGAAACGGCCCTACTGTTTATTTAGCCTTCCCCCCAACCCCCGGAGTCTTCAACCTCTCTCTTTCCCGGGTCCTTCTGATCAACATTGGAACATGCTCTGACTTTTCCTGTCAAATCCTATCTACTGGGGGAGGAGCGAGCTCCCACTCCTGAGTGCGGGGTTACCAAAATAACGCGGGGGTCTCCCTCTCTAGTGAAGAGGACTGGGAACCTCTTTCTGGTGCCTTTCTGGTTCTCAAAGTATTGCAGGGGCCTTTCTCCCCAAGGCTGGGGACCCCTCCCAGATGGTGGGGCTTCCTCCTTAGCGTAGGGATCCCTTCCCAGCGCACGGAAATTAGGGCCGCCCATCTGAGGCTCAGGATTTCCAAAGGAGCTGGGTAGCCTCCTCCTCACCATGGAGAGGTGAGAGCCACCCTTCAAATCCCGAAGTTCCCTCCGTAGCGTGGGGAGTTCCCTCCCCATCGCAGTGCTGCCTGGGCCCCCCTCAACAATGCAAGTTTCTTAAGTAGCATGGGTGCACCCTACCTACCGAGTAAAGGGGTTCCCAAGGTAGCGTGGTGGGGTTTCTTCCCCAGCATGGTGGAGCAGTACTCCTCAGGCGTGGAGGGTTTCCAGTGTAGCTCCGGGGGCTCCCTCCGCTGCGTGGTTAGCGGGGAGGAGCGTCTGAAACCACTGCTTTAGTGCATAGGGTTTCCAAAACAACGGGCTCAGGGAGGGACGGAGGGGGGAGGTGTCACCCTTTTAAGTGAAGAAGGGTGGGTAACCCCTTCTAAGCGTGGAATTCCCAAAGTAGCACACGGTGCAAAATCAGAAAAAAGAAGAAAAAAAGAGTAAACCCACTCATAACCCCACATCACCTTCGGCTGTTTTTCTCTTTCCAGTTCCATTCACTCCTCGGCCCACCGTATTGTTTTTTAATCCAACATTTATTCAGCTCTGCGTGTCAGGTGCTGTTCTAAGTACTTGCATGTCTTGACCCGTCTAACCCTCACAACAGCAACCCGAGGAAGTAGGTACTGTTACTAGCCCATTTTATAGATGAGGAAACTGAGGCTGGAAAGGTTAAGAGTGATCACACTGAGTACAATCCACTCACAAGAAGTTTGTCCTAATGTTGGTCTCCAAACCAGGCTTGGGACATGCTGGTTCCTTAAATCTTAGTGTTTCTATCTCTCTTTCCATCCCGCCTTCTTTCCTTAGGTGAGCACATCCATTTCAGTGAGCATTACGGGCTCACTGACTTTCCTCTTATCCTCTGCCCAGATCTTCCTTCTGACTCAACAGTCTTGGCTCTCGTTGCTACTCACCACCTTCAATTGGACATCTCACAGATATTCAAAACTGCCCCCAGCTGAATGCAGGACAGGTTTAGAAGTTGGAATGTTTTCCCTTGGGAACTGGAGGCCATGTAGGACTCTTCATGGGGGTTGGGGAGGGGTAGGATGGGGCGTGTCTGACCAGGTGGGGGCTTTAGAGAGGGTCAGGTACCCTTCCTCGATTAACTCCTTTCTCATACCTTGGTCTCTGCTTACATGTCCCTTTCTTGGGCAAGCATTTCCTAAGGTCCCTCCTACAGCGTCAGTGCCCTTGCTGTGGCTCTCCGTGTCCTCTGCTTCCCTCAGACTACTTCTTCTTCCAGATGGTGGCCGCCTGTTTTCTCGTCTGGGCCCTGTTCCCCCCATGCAGCAGTTTGGCAAGTTTGTTCCCCTCTAGATCTGACGTGCACCATGCCTTGCACACAGAAAGCACGGCATAAATGTGTGCTGTTCCATTCACGGTGACGTGTTAATGACGCAGATCTGTCTGGAACTGTGTGGGAGGAAAAAGAATTGCCAGGTGGTGCGGTTGGTTCAAGAGAAGTCAAAGGGAGAAGCATGGAAATGGAAACACGGGAATACAGAGAGCCGTGTGGGCGTGGGTCTGTGTCCTGTCTGGGGTGTCTCTTAACCTTAACATCAAGGGGTGGCGAAAACAGCATGGATTTCAAAGGTGTTAAACCTGGGTTCAAATCCCGATTCCACCACTTACTGCAATGTGATCTAGAGAATGTTCCCGAACCTGCTTGTTTCTCATTGACATAGTACCTGAAACTGCTTGGCACGACACCAGTCTGCTCGACACTTGGCTCTGCTTCTGGTTTTGTCCCTAACTGTGCAAATGGCCTCCCCTCTCCATGCCTCTCTTCCCCATCTGCAAAATGAGAGCTGCGGATGGAGCCTTTCCAAGGGCACCACTACACTTAAGGCCCTTTAGCTGGATGTACATTTCTCAGGTTGCAGCTCTGGACATTGACTCAGGAGGAACGTCTGTCCTGGAAAGATGAGGTGAGGTTTCACCCAGCAATCCTACCTCACGAGAAATCATGGCCCTGCCCACCCAGCAGAGCAATTAGACAAGCTGTTATGTGGCTCGAACAGTTCCCACCACAGAGCCTGCCATCGCCTCTCTGCAGCATTCTCTTGGGGACTCTATTGACTCTGGTCACCTCTCACTAGCAGGGAGGCTGGAGCTGCTGATAAGACTCAGCTTGTGAGACCCCACAGGTTTAAAGAAAGCCTACCTCCTTTCAGCTCACAGCAGCCCCAGGGAAGTGATCTAACCGAACACCTAGTACATGGCAGGTGTGGGGAGGGGCCGGGTTAGTTAGGTTTCTAACTGATGCACTAGAATGTGTGTATACATGTCCAGAAAGAGATTTATTGAAAGGATTTGGCTGACATGATTATGGAGACTGGCAAGTCCAAAATCTGCAGGGTGGGCTGTCAGGCTGAGGACCCAGGGAAAAGCCAGTGTTGTGGTTCAAGTCTGAAGACCGTTTGCTGCAGAATTTCTTCTTGCTCAGGGGAGGCCAGTTTTTTTGGTTCTATTCAGACCTTCAACTGATTGGATGCGGCCCACCTCCTTGATGTTGAGAACTTGCTTTACTCAAAGTGCACAGATTTAAATGTAAATCTCATCCAAAAACACACTCATAAAAACATCCAGAATGATGCTTGACCAAATACCTTGGCACCATGGTCCAGCCAAGTTGACACATACAATTGACTAACACAGGGGCCGTTTAATCCCTACAGGTGTTGTGGTGCCCATTTACGACGAGGAAACCAAGGCTCAGTGAAGTGAAGAGGTTCCCTCAGAGCCCCAGAGCACCAGCAGCATGCAGTCATGCAGGAGGCGCCGCCTCCAGGCGGCATGTGATAATACTAGAAAAACAACACTCACGTGACCCGAGCTGGCGGGAGGTCGCGGTTAGAACCAGGTGGGAGGTTGCGTTAGTGCACCTGCCAATGTCTAGTTAAGATCGGCTCATCCTTTCCCCTGCGCTGTGAAAAGGCCGGTGTCTTCCCGAGATCTCTAAGAGTGCCTGGGGTGGAGGTTGGCATGCAGCTCTTGGTCAATCTTGATGGAGTTCCTGCTTCTGCTCAGGACTTATCGCCAGTGCCTGCAAGCTTCCTGTTTGTCAGCTAGCAACCTTTTCCTTCATTTCAAAATCCACCTCCTCCCACCCCACCGCGGACATCTGTGTTTGTGTCCGGCTTCACGGAGGGCCTGGGAAGATGAAGGGAATTCACGGACTGGCTATTACACCAGGTGTTCTTAGAATACAAGCGTCTCTTGGCCATTTCTACAGCCCTGGCTCCAGCTCCCCATTGCTGGGCATTTCTCCCCCTTCCCTCATTTTCTTTCCCCTTTCTTTCTTTGCCTTCTGGTATCACTGTCCCCGTCCTCTCAGAAATCTAAATCAAATCTCTTTCATTTCCTTTTGCAGGGGAATTCCTCCATCTCTTAATCATCTTGGCTCCAGGTCTCCCTCTAGGTCCCAGGAGTGAGTAAATGATTTCTGAGAATTCTCCCACCTCTTCTTATTTAATTATATTTTTTTCTATTACCATTTATCCCCATTATACCCTGTTCCATCTCCACCATCCTGGCCCCCCGCCCCGCCCTGCCCCTGCTTTCTGAGAGTTCTTAATGAGAGCAGGCAGGCTTCTGTCTCCCTGGGTGCTCTTAAAAGGGTAGGGTTTGGTTCCTTCTCCCACCGGAGCTGGGCTGAGGCAATATCTGAGGCCAGCTCAGGCACTGCCCTTCCCAGCACCAGCCAGGTGAGAAGGCCACCTCCACCTGTCTCATCTTTGGCAGGTGAATCTCTGTTTCAAGGACAGATTCTCTGTCTAACCTCAGCTGGAGGCTCCAGGCTCTGATCCCAAACAACATTGGTTTGGCCTCCCCTGTGCCCTATGAGTAGGCACAGTGGCCAGAGGGCAGAAGGGTCTCATTGTGAAATTGCACTTGACATTCTGGTATCTGTCAAATTCTGTGCTCAGGTGAACAACCACCGCGAAGTCCATGGTGTCCTCCTCCATTGGGAATACTTCAGTTTCTTGTACTCAAAGCCCTTCCTATATGTCTCTTAGGGTATCTACATACCCTGGTCCCTGTTGTGGGCATTGAAGGTTGGACAGCAGGCACCCTGAAATTCATATCCCCAGGTTCCACAAGCCTTTGGGTTCCCGAGATGAGTGTGGTACAGGAGGCTGGTGCTGTGGGCTTTGGAGGCAAAGTAGTTATGGCTTGAATCCTGACTCCATCATTTTCTGTGTGGATTTGGGTAAATTACTTAACCTCTCTGAGCATTAGTTTCTTCATTTGTAAAAATGAGGATCATAACATGTCTGTCACAGGGCTGCTCAGAAGACCAAAAAAAAAAAAAAAAAGAAAGATATTGCAAGTACTTAGCACAAGACCTACCTGATTATGTCAAAGCCCAGGGGGCAGAGACACTGGGTCCTGCCCTCTGTAGCTTCTGTCCTCTAAGAGGAGTGGGGCCTCACCTGATGTCCCCGCTGATCCCCCAGCCTGGCTTTCACCAGGGCTTAGAAAAGCCCTCTGGATGCCATTGGGAGATCTGACCTGGTTTTAGGCAATGTCACTAAGGAGGTCAGTGGGGACTGCATCGCTTGTGTAAGCAGAGGTAGGTTGACAACCCGAGGCCTGGGGGTCCAGGAAGCTCATTTATGCAAGCTGAGATGCTCCAGTCCACTGAATGGTACCCCCAAATGATCTAGCCTGGGCGATGGGCAGGGGCCCCCTCTGCTGCCTTTTGTGCCTTCCCCTCTAGGTGAGCTGGCAAACTACACCGAACGGTGGGCAGCCTTTGTCTAGCTTGTGGTCTCTTAGCCAGAGAGTTTGGACAGAAGAGCAGAGCAGAGGCTCAGTATATTCATTCAATAATTTTTAGTGCCCTAACCACTGTGGCTCAGTTGGCTGGGCATCGTCCCACAAAGCAAAAGGTCACCAGTTAGATTCCCGGTCAGGGCACAGGCTTGGGTTGTGGGTTTGGTCCCTGGTTAGGGCGCATATGAGAGGCAACTGATCGGTGTTTCTCTCTCACATTGAAGTTTCTCTCCCTTTCTCCCTCCCTCCCTTCCCCTCTCTCTAAGTATAAATAAAAAAATAAAACCTAAGACAACTTTTTTAGGGATAACCTTTGGTGTGTTAGGCAGTGTCAACTTTAGACCTAGCCCTGGTCGCCATTTCTCCACTTCCCCATCCAGCATACTCTTCAGTCCTCTACTCCATGTGTGGACTTGACCCAAGGAGCTCTGGGACTTGTGCCCAGGGGTCTTCCCTGGGCCTCAGTTCCAGGAGAGTAATCTGGAGTCAGCTGGCTCCTGCTGGCTTGTGTAGAGTCATGGAGATTGAGTTGCCAGAGTGGTACTAATGAACTGATTTCGTGTGACTAAATTGTTTATCTAGACAGAGGCCCAGAAAAGGATTATTTGCCCAGGGCCTTGCACATCCTGGAGGTGGCCCTAATTCTGGGCACCTTGCCAGGCACTGGAACAAAATAGACAATGTCCTTTCCTCCAGGAACTTATATTCTCTTTGGGGGAGACAAATTGGGGTCATAGAACTATGAAAAGGAAGATAGCAGGTTAAGGGGGATAGATTGCAATGAGAGGGGCTAGGTGGGAAGTCCTCACTGATCAGATGGTGGTTGAAAAGCAGTGAGTGAGAAATGTGCCTGTGTATATCTGGGGACAAGCTCTCCAGGCAGATGAAACAGGAAGTGGAAGTGGGTGCTTGCTTGGCCTGAGCAAGAGGGAAAACCACAAGGACAGAGAGGTAGTGGGAGGAGTTTCTGCTGTTCAGGCCAAAACCTTGGTATCATCCTTGAGCTCCCCTATCAGCAAATTCTATTATCTTTACCTTCAAAATTATATCCACTGCTCATACCTTCTTTCCACTACCCTGGTCCAAGCCACCATTGTCTCTCACCTGGATTAATCCGATGATATCTTAACCTGCATCCTCCTCCCTGGTTTCCTGGCCATCTATTCTCCGAACAGAGGAGGCTTTTAAAGACATAAACCAGCTCAGGGCTCTCCCTCTCCTCAAATCCTGCAATGATAGCCCGTCTCATTCAGAGTAAAACCCAAAGTCCCTGGAATAGCCTAGGAGACCACTTGGCTTCTTGCTTTCTTTCTGACCTCCTCTCCCTTTTGCTCCCTCTGCTCCAGGCTTGCTAGCCTCCGTGCTGTTCCTGGGACCTGTTGGTGCCCTCCTGCCTTAGGCCTTTGCACTGGCTGTTGTACCGAAATAGCTTAATTGTTCTTGTTTACTTCCTAATTGTCTGTTTTCCCTCCGTTAAGCAGCTCTTCACAGGCAGGGTCTTTTGTTTTGTTCACTGCTGTATCTCTAGCACCTGGAACAGTGCTTGGCACAGAGTGGGAAAACTAGGCAACTATGGGGTCTGTCCGGAAAAAGCCAAGCCATTGTTAATATAATGAGAATGGTTTGTGTGACATCGGTGTAACTTGGCAGCCAAGGAGACTGGACCAGAATGGACATGTGTGAACAATGACGACTTCACTGTACTAGTTAGTCAGTGGGGGTGGTAGACTCTATTGATTGAGCATGTGTGCTGTCGTGGCTGTTGCATTCAAAATGACTGAGCAAGTAGAGTAACGAATGTGCATCAGATTTTGCATTAAGCTTGAATATTTGTCCATGGAAATATTCAGATGATTTAGAAGGCCACAGCTGTGGGCAACTGGTGATTGGCAGCTTCATCATGACAATGCGCCCGCTTATGCATCGTATCTCGTGCAGAGTTTTTTGGTGAAACATCAAATCACCCAGGTGACTCAGCCCCCTACAGCCCAGATTTGGTGCCCTGTGACTTCTGGCTTTTCCCCAAACTAAAATCACCTTTGAAAGGGAAGAGATTTCAGACCATTGATGAGATTCAGGAAAATACAATGAGGCAGCTGATGGCGACTCGGAGAACTGTGAGAGGTCCCAAGGTGCCTACTTTGAAAGGGACTGAGGTGTCTTGTCTTATGTACAATGTCTTTGTATGTTGTATTTTCTTTAATAATCATCTCTATTTTTTGTATTACATGGCTGGATACCTTCTGGACAGACCTCATATTAAATGAATCAATTAACAGATTATTATTATGAACTGTGTAATCTAAATCAGATAAAGTGCCATCATGAGGGGTGAAAGGTAAGGAAGAGGTGGTAAGAGTGGAGGCACTGGGTGGGGTTGGAAAATAGTTGAACTTGGAGTAGTAGAGGCAAGGAGTTTAAGTGACAGGGAAAGATTGGAGTCGAGCACACACCTCGGCCGTATGGTACAGCCTATTGCTCCCAGGCCGCAAACCTGGGCAGCATGTTACTGTACTGAATGCTGAACTGCAGGCAATGGTAACACAATGGTAAGTATTTGGACATGTAAACATATCTAGATATAGAAAAGGCAGGGGGAAAAATACCGTATAAAAGATTAAAAAAATGACACACCTGTGCGTAGAGGGCATTTGCTGTGGGTGAGGCTCGCAGGATCTGGGTGAGCCTGTGAGTGAGCGGTGAGTGAACGGAGGCTCAGGACTTCACTCTGCACCGCTGTGGACTTCATAAACACTGCGTACTTAGGCTACACGAAATTTATTTTTTAAAGTTTCTTTTTTCAGTGATAAATTAAACTTAGTTTACTTTAAAATTATATACCCTTTTACACTTTATGAGGTAAACAGTTGCAGTGAGCAACGTGTTGTACTGTGACATTGTGACAGCTACGATGTCACTAGGTGACACACATTTTCCAGCTTTGTTATAATCTTATGAGGCCGTCGACCTACATGTGGCCCTCTGTCGATGGGAATGTCATTACGCGGGGCTTAACGTAGCTTCCTGATCTCTAAAACTGGAGTGATGTGATGAAAAACTTCTAGGGTAGTGGTTTTCAAATGGAGAGACCCAGCTCCTTAGTGAATCACAAAATTAAGCTGGTGCATCTATAAAAATGAAGTAGACCAAACTAGGAAATAGAAGAACACAATGCATATAGCAAGGATAAGTACTGTATTATGAAACTTTATTTCCTTTATGCATGTGCAGACCTGGGTATTTATGTAGAGCGTGTGTGCACACTGAGTCACACATACGCTTGGGTCATGAACAGACAAGTTTGAAAGCCACTAGCCACGAGAGTGGATGAGGAGGTCGAAAAATGAGGGGCCAGGTCATTGGAAAGATTTTATTGTGAATCCTGAAATGCTCAAGACTTTACAGAGGTAGTGCTGGAGAGAAAGATACTAATACAGGGTTGGAACTCTAAAAAAGTACCCCAGGCATCTGTAGATGATTACAGCAAGGTGACTCTTAGTCCTTGCTCAACCCTTTCCTGCCCTTCCCCAGCCCAGAATCTGCTTCCCCCTCCATACCCGCCACCCCCCCAGGCCCCCCGGCACTTTCCAAACTGCCTCAGCAGCCCTAGCAACCTGCCTCTGATGGAAGGTCACAGAGGCCGGTTTCCTCACTCTTACCCTCCAAGTGTGCTCATTAGTGAGCATAGCAACACAATACTAAGGTCAGCCACCATTTATCGAGCCCCTCTACCTGTTCTATAGCAACCCTGGGAGGTACGAATTATCCCCCCTTTAAGGAGGAGAGCCAGGAGTTCAGAGGCTGACCCAGGTTGGTCTGCGGCAGAGCCAGGATTTAAACTCAGGGCTGTTTTACTCCCCAGTGAAGCTTTTGCAATTCGACCACACAGCCTCCCTCCGCAGCTCATTGATTCACACTTCCACACCATCCTCACAGCATGAAATCCAGATTTCTTGCTTCAGTACAACTACAAATCACTACATTTCATGGATGTTGGGTTTTACAATTCTGCCTTTCAGTGAGTGGTGGTGGGCTCAGTGTGTGTTAAGGTAAAGAGCTGATTCAAAGGAGACCGGATGGGGGTAGTGCCTGCATTTGGAGTGGAGAGATACGTAAATTCAGGCAGAAAGAATGAGACCAGAATATGTCAGTCTCCTTTGGTTTGTGTTTCCCGGAATTGATTTGGGACTGCTGTGCAGATGGTCTTTATCTGGGTCCCCACTTGCTAATCACTGGGATTCAGGATGAATTCCACAGCATCCCATGGCAGGGATAAAGGAATGAGCTTCGTTTATTTGTTGGGGGGTGGGGGAAGGGAAAACTTACAAGCCCTGGCTCAGCAAAACCCTGGCCTGTTTTACCGGGCAAATAGAGAAGCAATCTTGTTGATTGAAGGACCCAGAGGCTGCTTAGGGCTAGTCATTCTGGATTTGGATTGATCACTGTTGACAGTCCTTGGGAACAGCCCTGTGCTTGGAGGCCTCGAGCCCAGGCTGTGTCACCGTCCTGTGAAGCTGTGGGAAGCTGCATTGTGGTACTCGTTCAGGCAGCCCTGCTCCTGGCACAACGGGGACCTGAGGATTTTAGCATCTGTGGTTGAGGTGGAGTTCTAACACTCTTTACGTAATAGTCAGTGTAACATTGTGGGAGGGCTGAGGGCGCTGGGGTTCCATAACCAGGCCATTTGTTGTGTGTCTACTATGTGCTAAGCACTTTGCACCTAGTAGGCCAAGCAAGTAGGTTGCAATCTTCCAGTCACTCTCTTGTCCCCCCCGTTCCTCAGTTGTGTTCTGTGGGGGCAGTTCTTCGCCCAGGATGGACGTGTGGCAGTCCACCACTTTCCTGATAACTTTTAGGGTAAAGATCGTCAAATCTCAAAATAAAATAGCCAGTTACTTACCAGCAACACTGAGTTTATTTGGGAATAGCAAAGGAATTGCCATCTGGGACATGCAAACTATGACAAACAGGCAAGTCTGGAGAACAAAGGAGGGGAGAGTTCTAGAGAAAAAGGAGAACGTTGGGAGGGGTGATTATGAGCAAAAGTCCACTGGAGCTCTGACCAGTGTGGCTCAGTTGGCTGGGCATCGCCATGCAAAGCAAAAGGTTACTGGTTCAATTCCCAGTCAAGGCACATGCCTAGGTTTGGGGTTTGATTCCCGGTTGGGGGGTGTGCGAGAGGCAACCAATTGATGTTTCTCTCACACATCAATGTTTCTCTTCCTTTCTTTCTCCCTCCCTTCCCCTCTCTCTAAAAGCAAATAAATAAATAAAATTTATTTAAAAAAATCAGTCTACTGGAGGAGAATAAGAGTTCAGGGTGGCAGTGCCTTCTCATTGGCTGAGTGTGGTGGTTTCTCATTTGCCGGGCTGTTGCTAGGCAAGGAGAAAAGCTTCCCCTCCTTCTGGGGTAGTCAAGGAAGTTTCTTTCTGCCCAAATTTGTAAAGTAAACACAGTAGGTCATATGTTCGCGAGAGCTACACTTTCAGGGCTTCCTGACTGGATTCCAATAAGATTTCCCTTTATTTATTTTCATAAGTATTATAGTGACTTTGAGTTGTTAAACACAGCCTTTGAGCCAGAATTGCAAGGTGCAGTGACAGGGAATAGTGAAAGCTTCCAATTATAGTCAAAGTTATCATCACTGTCCTTGTGCCAGGAGAGGCCTGGTGCTGCAAAGTAGATGTGGCCAGCTTAACTGCATTTTCTGGGCTAGCATTTGTAGAAGGTTTTAGGCATCGAAGGCAATGATAAGAGGCAGAGAACACAGTGCTCTCAGAATCAGCCTCTCCACAGCCCTCGGGGGTACCCACTCCTTGAGGTCTGAGTCTTACCTCTGCAGGCCCCATTCTCTGAGCTCCTGGGTCCCATAACCCCACCTCTTCCCTCTGTTCCCCCAGTTCCAGGCTGGTAGCTTTCTCCTGTGGGTATTATTTATGCATTCCCTCATTGTTCTCTGTTTGATCTTACAGTCTTCCAAACTTGCTTAACCAATTCCCTATATTAAATTTACTCTGATGAATTACCTATTGTGGATCCTGCCTTCTTGACTAGATGCTTAATTATCCATTGGTAATTTAACAATTTCCAACCGAATGCAGTTGAAAGGAGATGTAAATGTATTCTAAACATAACAGCCAATTATTTACGGAGAAAATGATTAAATATTTGCTTATGTCAGCCAAGGTTTGATAAAATACTGCTCTCCCTGGGAGAGAGGTATCTATACTTAGCTGAAGTGCTGGGACCTTCCTTCTCTGCCTTTGCTTTAAACCCAGACGGTGCTCAATATGTCGCTCATGAGTCAAACTACGAATACACCTTCCATCACATCGGCATCGCCAGGAGAACTTGGGAGCAAGGAAGGAGGTGATGGGGGACTCCATACTGGCCCAGAAGGAAATGATAGGGTAGCCTGATAAAGAGGACATTGGCCACTGAGTTTGGTCTGGGTTTTCTTAGGTCTAGTGGGGGCAGGAGGCACGGTGGAAGAGATAGCAAAGCTTTCCCTGGATGTCTCTTGACATCATGGGGTTGGGTTTGTTTCGAAGAGATTCAGAGGATTCCTAACTTTCATTTGCTGAATTACTATCTTTGTATCTTTATTTTTCTGTTTGTTTTTTTTCCCCATTGCGATCACTTCTTCGGAGATTAAGAAAAGTGGACCAGACAGAGTTTGTGCCTCTCTATAAACTGAAGCAATTGTAGCCAGGTAAATGCTGGTGCCTTTTGCCCAAACACCAGAGCAACTGACCACTGTTGCTGCCACTCACCACGGTCATAGTGAATCTGTGTGCTCCCCCACCCCTTCTCTTGCCCCCTCTGCCCCTTCTCCCTTTCCTCTCCTTCCCCTCCCTCTCCCTTCCCCTCCCTCTCCTCTCCCCTCCCTCTCCTCTCCCCTCTTTCCTGCACCGCCTCCCTCCTTCCCTGTCCCTTCCTCCTCCTCCTCCCCTTCTTCCTTATCCTCCTGCTCCTCCTCTTCTCCCCCTTCTTCTTCTCCTCCTTAGCTTCCTTCTTCTTTTTTCTCCAGTGCCATTTTAGGGATTTTGGAGTTTTATTCCCACCTGGCACAGTGCCTCTGTCCCTCATGCCTCCTAGTTACAAAAAGGGGCACAATGGGACTGGGGAGCAGAACAGCAAGCCGTCTCTGAGAGGACAGAAATGCCGGTGGAGCAGATTAAAGCTCTGGGCATCTCCCAAGCAGGGCTGCCCTTTGAGCTAGCTTTGTCTGTGACTCTGGAAGGTATGGGTTGGGCACGGTGGCAGAGACAATGGAAGGAGATCGTGCCCCTAGGATTTTGGTCCCAGCTCTGGAAGGGGACAGAAAGCCCAATATACCTACAGAGCAACAGCTCCGAGCGGTGTACACAGGGCTCCTCCAGGCAGAGCCTCTCACCCAGCAGCCAGTGGGCTGAACTCAGAATATGGTGGGACAACAGGCAGATGAAGGGTGGATGATCCTGGGCGTGCCCTTGTGGGGTCAGGATGTGCGGAGGGACCTTTGGGTTCACCTGCGAGAGGCTGAGATGGCCTTCACTGTTTCCGCTGGTGCAATCATTTGGCTGGTGCCTTTGTCCCCTCCGCTGGCCTGGGGGACAT
>PVJI01030934.1:0-10687 GCA_004026765.1 Micronycteris hirsuta
CTATCACTTTTGTCTGGCAAAAAGCTGCCCCCTCAGCTCTCTTTCTGATGCTAGAATTCAGTTCCTCTCCATATGTCCCTGCTTCTTTTTAAGCTGCTGCTCCAGCACTGGAGCTCAGAGGGAGTGAGTCTGAGTAAGTCCATGTGCAGGCCCTTTAAGAGGAACTGCCTAGGAATCTAGGGGCACTCTATCTCACTCAGCCACAATCTCCACTGGTTTTACAGCTAGAAGTTATGGGGACTTTTCTTCCTGACTCTGGAACCCTGGGCTGGGAGGCCTGGTGTGGGTCTGGGATGCCTCAAACTTCAGGGGGAACATACACAGTGGAGATATCCCCCCGATTTTAAACTACCATATGTGGGTGTGGGACCTGACTCTTCATAATCTCCACCCCTCTTACCAGTCTCAACATGGCTTCTTCTTTAAATCCCTAGTTGTAGAACTTCCATTCAGCTAGATTTCAGGTGGTTCTGAATGATGGTTTTTCTGTAGTTTTCTTGTAATTTTGATGTGGTTGTGGGAGGATTGGAGTGCTGCATTTACCTATATTGCCATCTTGACTGGAAGTTCTAAAATTTCATCCTTAATAATTTGTTGCTGATACCTTGCTGTATTTTTTTCCATAGGACAAATCATCACCCGACATATATATTTATGTATTATTGTCTACTCTCTTACAAAATGCAAAATTTGTGAAAATAGAGATTTTGTCATTTTGATTACTGGTTTATCCCTGGAGCCAAAAAACTGTTCCTAGCACACAATGGGCACCATATATTACTGAATTTAATTGAGTAAAATATATTGTTTAATATATTGAGCTGAAATCTTGCAACTCATACTTCCTTCCTCTAGGACAATATAGAATAAGTCTCCTTATTCTTTTTTGTGATGGCTTTTCAGCTATCCCCCAGCAGCATCCCCTTCCCAAAGCCAAGCATTCAGTTCTTCAGTAGTTCCTCAAAGGCAAGTTTTAGAGACTCTCATCATATTGTCTGTTTCCCTCCACATGTGCTCTGGTTTGCCAGCCTTCCCTTTCAATCTGGGCTCCCAGAACTGATTTGACCAATGCATATGGTAAATTCAGACTATTACTTGCCTGAGCTGGCTCATTTTTATTTGCTGCATCACAATGTTGATGCACAGTAAGACGTTATCAAACAATATCTCTCAGCCTGTAATTACTTCTTGGAAAGCCTCTTTCCATATAACAGCTCCAAGGTCTCTATCACCATCTGCCTGTTTCCCCATTCCCTGCCCCCTCTGCAGGGTACTCTTGTGTCGCTTTCTCTCTGAGCTTATCTACACTGTACTCGCCTCTTCACTGTCTCCTGGTTTCTACCCTGTCCTTCAGCATCTGCAGCTCTGATCCTCTCTACCCCAGTCACCACCTTTCCTCCTCCATTCCCCAAGGCTTCATTCCCCAAGATGGTTGTCTAGACTAGATACTTACTGAAAGGGTAGAAATAAGCAGAGCGGAATTTGAACATAGTACTGAAGAGCATCAGAATGAATGTACATTACTGTTGCTGAAACAAATTCTCTTCCTTCTGTGGTATTCTGGTGACAACTGTTAAAATAGGAATGCGTTTTCCTCTCCTTCTGAAAAAATAATATGCATCTTGGTGGGGCTGCCAAGAGCTCTGTATGCTGAGGCTGGGCCTAAGCCCAGTGAGAAGCGATAGTGCTGCTGTCTGGTGTGGCCCAGGGAGGGCTGCCGGTCAGCCACCTTTGTCAAATGAATGTAACGTTCCGTGATTAAATAGGTTTATATGCTGAGCTCATTTCCACAGGCAAGAGAGGAAATTAAATTCTGTAACCTCAGAATAGAGACAGCTTGTGCTGTTCAGAACCACATTAGACAAAATAAAACAAAATTGTGCTTTCCTGCCAATGGCGCCGCTCTCATGTCCGTGTGCTGGAAGAAAGATGACTGGTGACTCCGCGCCCCGGTCAGCCATGTCCACGGGCTGCAGCAAGCAGTCAGGGAGAGCAGGAAATGACCCTGAGATGCTCACAGCAGTTACTGCTGGAGAGGAAAGCGGCCAGTGTCTTCAGGATATTTAATGGGGGCTGCAATCTTATTAAGCTCCTGTTAATAAGCGCGGCTTCCTTATTTATCAGGATAATGTGGTCTGGGATTAGACAGATCTGAGAGCCTAGTCTTTAGCTTTCAGGAAATAATTTTTTTTTCGATTTTACCCCACAGCTGTGAACCCAAGAGTAACCATTTTACCGTCACAGTATTGACCTTAACTGTGATGTACCAAGTTCATATATGAGTGTTTGTGTCCAAATTCTTGATTTTTAAAATTGTTGCCAGGTGATTAATAAGAAAACCATAATCACAAACATCAAACATCCTTTCCAAACAGTGGCTCAATCTCTTTTGAGAAGAAAAATTCTGACCTTATTTTTCTTTGTGGTAGAGGCATATCTCCTGGAATTTTCAATGTTTTAATTGATTGGATCCATAAAATTTTTCATCAGAATTTCTAGAATGAACCTTATCCTCTCAGGTAGAGAGATATAAAGAATGGCTCTCTTCTTCCCTGAGAATCCCTTCTTCTTCAGCGTGATAGGCTGGTTTGGGAAACAATGCAGCTCAGAGGGATCCCCCTTTTACCCAGGTGTCAGGCCCCCATGAGCTAGTCCCTGCAGAGCTGAAACTTCCATTAAACACTCAAGAGGCATCCAGAGGAGGTGGACCTGCAGTCAGGTCTCCACCTCATCCTCTCACAGTTCACAAATTGGCATTTTGCTCCTGGGGTTGGTGAAGCAGGTGACAAAGTAGAGAAGATAGTTTCTGCTGCTCCATTGGGAAATTTATAACACACAAGCTGACTAAAGACCACTAGGGCGTGGGACAGAGCTCTGGTCAGGAAAGAGAGCTCTGAACCCTGGCGTGGGCCTGGGACCGGGTTCGTGGGCTGCTGGGGAAAGCAAATGCTATTCAACTTTACGCGTTGAGCAGGTGGTTGGCAAAGCCTCTCAGGCCAGCCTGAGTTTTCCTTTTAGCTAAGATTGACTAGGAATGTTAATAAGCATTACTCAGTGCTTTTTATATATTTATTTTTTTAAAGAATATTCAAATTTCTCTCTGCTTCTGTGACTGTGTCTGCCCAGGAAGGTGGAAGATAAATAGGTCCAGGAAGGTACCTGGATCAGGAAGTCTTTTCCATGCTTGGGCTTGGCTGGACTCAGCTGTCTTGAAATGCCTCTGGGTCATTCTTTGCAGACCTGATCACCAGACCTCTGAGCGCCTCCGTGGGGCTGCAGAGACCACCTACCCATTTATCTCTGACATCCATCCTCTCTATGTGAGAGAGGCCCCAATAATAAAAGCACAGCTAATCAAACAATAAAATATTTATTGGGCAGCTAATATGTTCTCAGCACTAAACTGAGTGCTGGAAAAATTATATATTATAAAATTAAAATGCTTTTCATATATTAAGCATTTAAAAAAACTATGGGAGACCCATGATTATTACACATTTTACACACGAGGAAACTGAGACAGTGAAGTTAAACAACCTACCTAAGATTGTGCAGCTGGTAGAGCAGAGAGGTTTGATTATAAATACCAGAGCCTGAGCTTGAGGAAGACACTAGAATGTCCTTTCCTGTCACTTTAGGACTTCTATGATCCTGAAGCCATGAGAATATAATGGTTTATTTTCCAGACCATGGTGATAGAGAAAATGCGGATTAATTAGCGGCATAGTCTGTCTTCTATTTTTGTCATAACCCATATATTTAGGTTTGGTTTTGTGACAAGATTTCTATTACAACTGTGAGGGCCTTTCTCAAGTGTAGGAGACATTTACATGCCACTGTTTCAAACAGTACTCAAAATGCACTTTTATTTACTTCACTCTCTGTTCATCTAAGCACGGAGTATTTTATCTGGATCAGGTTCATCTGATAACTCCAGAGTGATTTTTCCACCCGTACATGCACCAAATCCCTTACGTTAGGAGTTTTATTTTTCTGTCACCTGTTTGTTGCCTCATTTTTCTTCAGAACTTTGTTTCTCAGAGCAAGAATGACTCATGCCATGCTAAGTCAGCAGGCCAAGAGAGAGAGAAGTGAAGTCAACCCCGGAGTTTATCCCTGGGGGTGGGGGTGGGGGTGATGTTCAGAGAGAAGTTCTGTCAGACAAAAGATGTATTGGTGGCCAAGGAATAAAAGCCACAGGGACTGGACAATCAGAATAAGTCTTGGTGAAAGCTGTCATGGGGGCTGGCCAGGCACTGTGAATCTCCAGCACCCATTCTCTCTCACGACACCTGTTGTTTTTTGTCATAGTTACTACAATACAGGGTCCAGCACAAATAATGCCCCTTTTTTAATTACAAAATCTTTTATTACACAATCATAAGCATGTAATTCTGTAATATTACAATATCACACTCAAGCACACCATATGACATTTTATGTGAGATGTTCAAATTAAAACTATAAATTCTTACACCCATATTATTACCCTGGCAAACTACACTCACGCAGGCACTACTTCTGCCGGACCCTGTAAACCCCCGAGTTTCTGGAATTTTGTTAGAGCAACTCTAGGAAGTTAATGCAGTGAGTAATCTGGCACATCTCATTTCTATATCCCACAGGAATAAATTTACTTTTCAGATTTAAACAAAGGCATTATCCTAACAGGGGCTGATTTGTCTTTTCCCTAAGAGTCTTATAGATTTTTCCTCATATGTATGAAGAAGTGAGTTAAGATTTTTAGGGAGTTCCTCTAGAAGCCAATATTGGGTTTTATTCCTCAGATGTTATATACCCTATCAAAAATTGTCACAGAAACCTTGCTCTTGAGACATAAATAGAGTGATGGATAACAACACATGGCTTGTTCAAGTTAAATCCTCATATAGAAAGGGCCAAAAATAACACCATCAAAGTAAGTAGATGAGGATTTTGGTATTATATTTTAATAGCACTTCACAACTTGCAACATTCTAATATGTTAATTATTTCACTTGGTGTTCTGCAGAAGAAATCTGTAGATTATTAACATTTTAAAAAAGATTTTATTTATTTATTTTTAGAGAGAGGGGAAGGGAGGGAGAAAGAGAGAGAGAGAAAAGTTGATGTGTGAGAGAAACGTTGATTGGTTGCCTCTTGAACATGCCCTGATGAGGGACCATGTGAGAAGATGTGCCCTGAGTGGGAATCAAACCGGCAACCTTTCACTTTGTGGGATGATGCTCAACCAACAGTCACACTGCTCATGGCAATTATTAACATTATTTATCCCTTTTTATAGATGAGAAAACTTATCTAAGTTAAGCAACCTGCCAAGGTCTCACAGCTAGTAAGTTGTTTAGTTAGGAATCTTAAACCATGTGAGCTTTTATTTATTTTTTTTAAAGAAACTTTATTGTGGTTGACTGATACTCTTTTTAAAATGTTTTGTTCTGTATTTGTGTATGAGAAAACACTTCTGGTAGTTAAGAAGCTAATGCTGTGTGCTTTATTTTGGGGGAATATGGTGGCCTAGATTATTTGTATCAGTTTTCCCTCTAAAAATTGACTAAAAATAGTGGGTGAAAAATAATTTCCAAAAATCAATAAAGAGAGAGCAAAACAGTAAAGAATTAACAACTGAAGGGAGAAAGGAAGGCAGGCAAGACGATTTTGAAGGCCCTTCCACTTCTGGCAAACTTGAATCTTGTTTTTGATGGATTCTCAGACCTACCCTCTGGGAGACTGTAATTGGAATTCTTCAAAAATTAAGCTAGCTTCCAAAGGGCTATACCTTCAGGGTTATGATGAAGCAGAAATACTTTATCTAAAGCAGATTTGCAGCTTGAATTCATGTCCCTTGGTCATGAACTTGATTTAAACTTTTCTCAGTAAAACTCCTGTTTATAGAAAGGCATTTTCATTTTGGCTATAATATTTCTATAAATTCAAGGTCAATGAGCAGCACAAAGTCAAAGATAATTATGCACAAAAGGAAACAGTGTATACAGAAACAAATACACAAAATTTGGATATTGGTGTTATCTGTCTGTAAAACAAATGTGCTCACTATGTTTTAAAAAATAAAACACATGCTTTAAAACATCTACAAAAACAGAAAGTTAAAAATATTTGGAGAGAACGAATAGAACAAATAAAAATTAATAACTAAGATTGAAAACTCAGTAAAATATTAACATCAGATTAAACATAGGTAAAGCTAAGTTACTGAATTACAAAATAGGACAGAAAAAAATTCTAGAGGAAAACAAACTGAGGAATGCAGATGAAAAGTTAAAAGACAAGAATGATAGTATGGGAATACCTAATCAATTACTTAGAGTTGCAGTAGGAGAGAAAAGGAAAATTTGCAGAAACAACATATGAAGAAATAATAGCAGATAATTTACTGGACATGAAAAAGAAACATCCATATACCAACTTCAGAATCTTAACAAAACTCAAGCAACTAAAATAAAAAGAAATCCCCCAGTAGATACGTTCTAATAAAACTTCATAACTCGAAAGACAAATGGAAGATTTAAAAGAAGCCACAGTAAAAACGGACCAATTGCATTTAAAGGAGTAACAGCTTGTCATTTGACTTCTCAAATAGCAAGAAATAATATCTTTGATGGACTGAGAAAGTAATTGTCAACATCGAATTTGTATCTGTCAAGAAAAGGGTAAATAAGCCAAAACTGAGAGAATGTTCCAAGAGCAGACCCTCACTAAAAGAAATTCTAATGCATTTACTTCAGATAGACAGAAATTATCCTACAGAGGTGTACAATTTAAGAAGACATAAACAATAGTTAAAGTAGTAAGTATACGGGGTAAACTGACTATGTCAAAGAATAATGACAACTTTCTTCCCTCCTTTCAAATGGGTGAAGAGGTGAGAAACATTCATTAGTTGCCTCTTGCACACCCCAATCCAGGGATCTGGCCCTCAATCCAGTCATGTGCCCTGATCAAGAATCGAACCAGCAACCTTTTGGTTCGCCAGCTGGTGCTCAATCCACTGAGCCACATCAGCCAGGGTTCATTGCCCATTTTTTTAATTGGATTGTCTTCTTAGGGTTGAGTCGTATGAATTCTTCATATATTTTGGAGATCAAACCCTTGTCCAAGGTGTCATTGGCAGATATGTTTTCTCATACAGTTGGTTCCCTTTTCATTTTGATGATGTTTTCTTTAGCCATGAAGAAGTGTTTTAATTTGATGTAGTCCTGTTTATTTTTTTTTTCCTTTATTTCCCTTGCCCTGGAGCACAGGTGGCAAACACAAGGCCTGCGGGCCGAATGCGGCCCTCCACCTTGTTTTATCCGGCCCAGCGCCTTGTTTCTACCTGGTAGCAGTGCTGAGTTCTCACTTAACTGTTAAGGAGTAGTTACATTTATACAGTCCTAAATCAGCAACTGAGAGGCTGATGTAGCCCTCGGTGAAAATGAGTTTGACACCCCTGCCTTAGAGGATATATTGGCAAAAATATTGCTGTGTGGGATATCTGAAATTTTACTGCCTATGCTTTCCTCTAGGACTTTTATGGTTTCATGGCTTACATTTAAGTCTTTTATCCATTTTGTTTTTGTTTTTGTTTTTTTTAAAGATTTTATTTATTTATTTTCAGAGAGAGAGGAGAAGGGAGGGAGAAAGAGTAATGTACGGTTGCCTCTCACATGGCCCCTACCGGGGACCTGGCCTGCAACCCAGGCATGTGCCCCGACTGGGAATCGAACCGGGACCCTCTGGTTCCCAGCCCGCGCTCAATCCACTGAGCTACACCAGCCGGGCTTTTTTATCCATTTTGAATTTATTCTGGTGTATGGTGTAAGTTGGTGGTCTAGTTTCATTTTTTTTGCATGTACCATTCCAGTTCTCCCAACACCGTTTGTTGAAGAAGCTATTTTTACTCCATATTATGCTTCTGCTCCCTTTGTCAAATATTAATTGACCATAGAGACATGGATTTACTTTTGGGCTCTCTATTTTCCATTGATCAATGTGTCTGTTCTTATGCTAGTAAGACTGTTTTGATTACAGTGCACTTGTAATATGGTTTCATATCAAGTATTGTGATTCCTCCTACTTTGTTCTTCTTTTTCAAGAAGCAAAACTATCATTTAGAATCGAAGGGCAGATAAAGAGCTTCCCAGACAAGAAAAAACTAAAGAAGTTCATCATCACCAAACCATTATTACATGAAATGTTAAAGGGATTTGTTTAAGAAAAAGGAGAAGATCAAAACTATGAACAATAAAATGGCAAAAATACATATCTATCAATAGTTGAATCTAAAAATTGAACTAAACAAACAAGAAGAACAGAGACAGAATAATGGATACAGAGAGCATCTTGATGGTTGTCAGATGGGAGGCATGTGTGGGAGACTGGGTGAGAAGTGAGGGGATTAAGAAGTACAAATAGGTAGTTACAGAATAGCCATGGGGATGTGAAGTTCAGTATAGGAGATGGAGTAGCCAAAGAACTTATATGCATGACCCATGGACATGAACAATGGTGTGGGGATTCCCTGAGGGAATGTGGGGCTGCTGGGTAGAGGAGGGCAAAGCGGGAAAAATCAGGACAACTGTAATAGCATAATTGATAAAATAAAATTAAAGCAATTTTTTCTCAATAATTGATAGAATAACAATACAAAAAATTCAGGATTTAAATGATAACATTGTAACAGATTTAGGATAATGAACATACATAGAACACTGTACCCAACAACTATAGAAAGTACTTCCTTTTCAAGCACATAATGAACATATTTAAAATTTTACCATACACTAAGCCATAAAGAAGTCACTAAATATCCAAAAGCTGGAAATCATGAAGATCATGTTTTCTGATCACAATGTAATTGAGCTAAAAATTGGTTAAAAAAGAAAAAACAAAAACTAGGAAATTTACAATGTTTAGATAATAAGAAGCACATTTATAAATAACTCATGAATCATATAAGAAATCATAATGGGCCCTGGCTGGTGTGGCACAGTGGATTGAGCACCAGCCTGCAAACCAAAGGGTCACTGTTTTGATTCCCAGTCAGGGCACATGCCTGGGTTGCTGGCCAGGTCCCCAGTAGGGGGTGCTTGACAGGCAACCACACATTGATGTTTCTCTCCCTCTTCTTCTCCCTCCCTTCACCTCTCTAAAGATAAATAAATAAAATTAAAAAAAAAAGAAATCATAAGGAATATAGAAAACCCGAACTGAATAATAATGAAAATGCTGCAGTTAAAGAGGTTTTTAGAGGGAAATTTACAGCCTTAAGTAAGTAGATCAGAAAAGAAAAAACCTGAAGATCAATGGATGAATCTTCAATTTCAAAAAATTAGAAAAACAATAATAAAATAATCCAAAAGAAAGTAGCAGGAAAGAAATCAATACAAGAACAGAAATTAATGAACAACAAAAAAAAAGGCATATAAAAGAGAGGCTCAACAAAGCCAAAAGATAGTCCTTTGAAAAGACTGATAAAATTGACAAACTTTGGTAAGACTTAGTACATGCATGAGTGAGATGTGTTGGTGGGGAAAGAGAGGGAAAATAAAGGTACAAATAATGAAATGGAGTCATATTCTGCACACATTAACATGATACCAAGAATATTTTATAAACAACTTTATGTCAGTGCATTTGAAAAGTTAGATGAAATGAACAATTTCCTAGAAAAACTATAATAACCAAAACTGAGCAGAGTGAGAGGCAGTTTGCCCAGAGGAACTCACCCCGGGAGCGCCTAAACAAAGCACGACCCCGAGCAATGGGTGAACCTCGCAGGCCGGCGGCGTAACTGGAGAGGCCAGTGGGAACCAGCAGGGCCGAGACTGGCAGAAAAGGCAGTGGGGAACTGGGGAGCAGAGGGTGATAGGGAGTGGCAGTGAACAGCAGATGCCATTGCTCCCTCCCAGGCCCCGCCCCCAGAGGAAACGTCACAAAAAAGTGACCCAGGTTGCCAGGCACCAACAAACACCTAAGACTCTGACAGGTGCGCCGAGATAAAAAAGAATGAAAATGGCCAAAACGAAAGATCAAAACAAATTACAACTAACGAATGAAGAGATAGCCAAATTAACAGATGCCCAGTTTAAAACACTGGTAATCATGATGCTCACAAAACTGGAAGAAATAGTTGAACACATGAACAAAATGATAAAGATAACGGAGGAAGATTTACAGGGAACCAATAGGGAAAACAAGGAAGCTGGGACTCAAACCAATGGGGTGGACCAGAAGGAAGAAACAAGAATTCAAAAAAATGAGGAGGGACTCAGGAACCTCAGAGACATTTGTAAATGACCCAACATCCGGATCATAGGGCTGCCAGAAGAACAAGAGGAACACCAAGAAATTGAACGTATTTTTGAACAGATAATGAACGAGAACTTCCCAAATCTGGCAAAGGAAATAGGCTTCCTGGAAATCCAAGAAGCTCAGAGAACCCCAAAGAAGCGGAACCCAAAGAGGAACACACCAAGGCACATCATAATTACATTATCCAAGGTCAAGAATAAGGAAAGAATCTTACAAGCAGCAAGAGAAAAGGAGACAGTTACCTACAAAGGAATTCCCATAAGACTGTCAGCGGATTTCTCTAAGGAGACCTTCCAAGCAAGAAGGGGCTGGAGAGAAATATTTCAAATCATGAAAAGCAAGGACCTACAACCAAGAATAATCTATCCAGCAAAAC
>PVJI01030935.1:0-13626 GCA_004026765.1 Micronycteris hirsuta
TTGTTGGCTTAAGTAACTGTCCTAATCCTAACACATTCAGCAAGATAACAGCTTCCCTCAACTGAGAGCAATTTCTAGAAATAGCCAATGGGCTTCCCCCGCAAAAAAGTTAAAAATTAAGTTCCTAGTTTTTCAAGAGTTCTATAAACTATGGAGGTAGATGCAAGTTACTTTTAGGCAGTAACTAAAAGTCAAACGATTTTACACATAACAATCAGAAGTAGACACCTTGGGCTCATGAAGGGGTGGGGAGGTGGAAATCACATCCAAGAAATCAATCTAAGCTGTTTTAGTCTTCCTTCAGAATTTTAAAGAAAAAACTTTACCTCTGCATAAGGGATTTTTCTCTAGTGTCTCCAGTCCATTTACAGGTGAGATGAGAAAATGAATTATAAATAGTTTACATTTCTCCTGGTTTTTGAAAAGAGGAACATTTGGTGAAATCTGCTCCTCTGCCCTACCCGGCACACCCACTTCAACTACTGACTCCTTATGCAGTTCCACACACAACTCAGAGCGGCTTTGGCATCACTGGAGAAGAATCCAGCATGAGACACCAGTGCTCCCTCCGGGTTCCGTGCAGGGGGAGCGCAGCAGGGAAAGCTGTCCTGCTGTCTGAAGAGCCTTGCTCTCCTGCTCTCATGCTTCCCCACCCACCAGGGCCTCCATCTTCTGCATCTGGGGAACCATTTCCCAAGCCTGCAGTTTGGGGTGGAGAGGGTGGGAGGAGGGGCTTGGATTCCGTGAACAGCTGGGGCCCATCACTTCTCATTGCAGGTCTTGGGAAGATGTGGTTGACAGAGTGATGCACAGAGCCTGTCCCAGTTAATGACTTCACCATTCTCCATCATTATCCCCATCATTAGGAAATTAGGAGGACAGAAGGTATTTACTGTAAACCTGCCACCTCCCAAGGAGAGATAAATAGAAACTGATAAATGGGCTCTTCTGGTGCTGTTCGTCTATTAACCTTCTGCTTCCCAGCTCCGGCATATGCATGCCATCCTGCCATTAATATCCAGTAATTGGCATGGCAGCGGGCAATACAATCATACCTTTACTGTGAGCATTCCCTCCGTGTGGCGTGCCCGCGCAAGCACGCAATTACGTTCATAATGAAGCTTTGCTAAACAGTCCGGGTGAAAGGCATTAGGCAGTTGTTCCCCGGCCATAACACCAGCCTCCCACAGCCAGTCAGAGCTTAACTCTTCACTAGCCTGGGCCCAGGCTGTCTGCCATTGCTATTGTTTCTGCTGTCTTGGCCTGCATTCTAATCAATTCCTTAAAGGTATACTCTTGGTTTTTGTTTGTTTTGTTTTAAACATCTTTTCTCTCTTAACTGTATTTCTTGGGAGCAAAGACACAGCCATCCTATGAAAATCTGGAACCTCCTCATTGGTTGACTGCCTGGCATGAGGGCAGCACAGAGTTTCATCCGTGTGGTGGCCACCGGCGACCACCCAGGGGCAATGCCCCTCATTTGTCACCAGATGAGAGCCAAGCTGTTTAGCATTGTTTCCTAAGGAGATTTTCATGTTCTTCGTGCATTCCTAGGTGATATGGGCGAGAGAGGGCGTACCTCATCAAACTTATTCTTGGTATGATAATAGAACAGGTAGGAGAGTAATAACCTCGGTATCTCGTATCAGGAAGACATCACCCTCAGCGTTCAACCACTCAAAACTTTCAGGGATCTTGAAGGAGCCTGAATCCTAGGAGGTCCTGAAAGAGTTTACAGAAAACGGAGGCCCACAAGGAGCGCTACCTCATTCTGTCATCCATCTGCTGACACTGGCTGCACAGGAACATTTGGTCTCTGCTTCCCTGACCTATTTAATATTTCTTCCCAAGTTACATTCCAGTGTTTACTATGAAGGCCTTACCACAGTGACTGCAGTGAGCAGACTGTTTCACAGGACAAAACATGAAAAGCAAAGATGAATAATCTCTTAAAAGCCCAGGGAAGATTCTATCAAATGAATCAAGCTGGTGTTAAACATGGCCCTGAGGGGGTAAAAAAAAAAGTTGCAAGGGGGAGGTGAGGTTGGGGAGAGCTAATATCAGCAAAGAGATAAAAAGCAATAAAAAAACCAAAGAGAAGAAAATGATATGACAATCTTATTACTGGTGTTCAGAAACCATAACTTCTCTGTCAGAAAAATACCAGATCGCCCATTTGAGAACTTCATAAAACTAAATGATCAATAGATTATAGCTCTGACCCTCCTTCCACACAGCATAAAACAAATAATAATATCTCCAATAAATATAACAAATAGGGCAATCTTCCCCATTTCCTGCAGACCCTTGACAGAACGTGATACCGACGCTTTCATTTCCTCTTCGGGAGGATACCAAGCAGCCCACCAGACTCCCAGGCAAGCACGGCCTCTCCAGCTGCCTTCTAAGCACCACCTTTAAATACGGAATCCGGGTGTAGCTGGGCGGGCTTGCACTCTTGGAGGATTCCATTCTGCAGAAATGCTTGGGGGCAAACCCCCTGCGGGTCAGCATTCTATTAGCTAAAACTCAGCACCTCTACTATGATCATAAATAATGTTTGCCATGATGACCTGATGACGGGTTAAGAGATTGACGTGAATTCTGCCTCTTCTTCGCTATTCTTTGTTTCTATCTGCCTTTATATGTTTTCAAAGCCTTTTTCACATGATCTCTTCTGGCTCCCAGCCAGGCCCAACTCAGTCAAGAGATGTTATCGGGATCCCTGTTGTACAGCTCTGGAAACAAAGACTCAGAAAAGGTAGGTGACTTTCCCAGGTCACACAGCTGGGACCAGCATCCACGCAGTTGGGCATTACAGTTGCCCTAAAAAGAAGAACAGTGCAGTGGCAATTCGAAGGACTTTGAAATAAGGGACCCAATTGTGTCACTTACAAGCTGCATTGCCCCAGAGTTTTTAAACATCTATGAATTTTAGTTCACTCATCTGCAAAACAGGGTGATGATAACAGTGATCCCTGCAACGAAGATAGGTTAATTAACATATGACCATCTAGGAAAAACACTGCCTCGAGCATTTCTTTCTGTCTTTTCCCTCCTCTTCTATGCTATAACCCCTTTACCATGCTGCCTCTTTAATCTAGGGAAAGTTTAACTTAAATATATTTTGCAATATTCTAGCTTTTTGTAAATCACTAAACTATGTAACATACTGATGACTCTCTCTTTAAATAGAATATGATTAACCAGAGTATTTAATTCCCATACCATGCCAGATGAATATTCTTATGATTCTAGGTTGCCCAAATAAGAAACAATCTCTTCTTTGTTTGTCCAACATAAAAGATATGCAACGGTGTTATAGGCTTTGACTAAATGATTAGTCATATCCGAGGGGTTTTTGTACACAGTATAAAATAAAAATACAATATAAGACATATTCTAATTCTCTTCTTGACATATTCCAATTCTGCCATCCCCACCCCAAGAAACTTTTCTCTGAGTTTTCTCTTTAGTACTCACTTGTGTTACCATGAGTGCTGGAGGCCTACTCTCTCAAGGGTATTCTTGTCACTCACCTCTCATCTTCCACTCAAGATACTCGTCAATCCCAATTTCCAACGTTAACAGCTGACAATTCTAAAACGTCTAGTTTTGTATTAGGTAGAATCATTTAGTTCTCTGGGATTCGACCGGCACCTTTCAAACCATGCTCAGGCTCTCTTCACTTGGCATTCTCATTTGGGCATGATACCACCTTCTCTCACTCACTAGCTTTTCAAAATATATGGCAGTGATTTCTAGTTATGAAAATGACAAGGGTCAATACACAAGAACCAACTGCCCTGGCTGGTGTGGCTCAGTGGATTAAGTGCTGGCCCGCGAACCAAAGGGTCGTCGGTTTGATTCCCAGGTCCCCAGTAGGGGTGTGCAAGAGGCAACCACACATTGATGTTTCTCTCCCTCTCTTCCTCTTTCTCTAAAAACACATAAATAAAATATTTTTAAAAAGAAACTGTATGTCTACATATTAGCACTAAAAATTGTGAAATGAAATAAAGAAAATAATTCCACTTATGATAGCATCAAAAAGAGTAAAATACCGAGAAATAAATTTAGCAAAAGAAGTGAAAGACATGCACACTAAAAACTACAAAACATCATTGAAATAAATTAAAGAATTAAGTAAAAAGGAAGATATTTCATGCTGACAGATTAAAAGATTCAATATTGTTAAAATGGAAATACTCCCCAATCTGATTTACAGATTCATGGCAATCCCTATCAACATCCCACATGCTGTTTTCAGACATGAACATTTTGATCCTAAAATTCAGATAAAAATGCAAGGAACTTAGAATAGGCAAACAACCTTTAAATGAAATCATATTTGGAGGACTCACACTCCCTGACTTCAAAACTTACTACAAAGCCACAGTAATCAAGACAGTGTGGTACTGGTGTAAGGGTAATTACAAAGATCAATGGAATAGGATTAGATCCAGAAATCGGCATCTAACCAATTTTTGACAAGGGCATCAGGACAATTGAATGGGAAAAATAGTCTTTTTGACAAATGATAATGGGATAATGGGACAATTAGATATCCACATGCAAAAAATGAAGTTAGATGACTATCTCACAACATATAAACAAAATAAAACAAAATCTAAAACAGCTGGATTACAGAACTAAATGTAAATGCTAAAAGTATAAAACTCTTCGAAGAAAACATTCAGGGTGAAACTTTGAAATCTTGGATTAAACCATTTCTTAAATATCACACCAATACACAAGCAAAATAAAGCAATGAATCAGACTGCATCAAAATTAAAAACGTTTATACTTCATGGAAGTCATCAAGAGAGTGTCTTTGATGTGTCTACAAAAACCAATAGAATGGGAGGAAATATTTGCAAATTATCTATCTGATAAATAGGCTTGGAGCCATAATATACAAAGAACTCTTACAGCTCAACAGTAAAAGGAAAGAAAAAAAATTAAGGAATGGGTAAAACATTTGAACATTTCTCCAAAGAAGACTATCTATTTTGGAAATAGTGGTAATGGTTGAACAACTTTATGAATATACTATAAAACAATTATATACTTCAAAATAGTGATGTTTATGGTATATAAATTATATCTCAGGAAAGTTTTTTTTTTTTAAATGACACAAACCTACTCCTGGCAATTTAGGCAGGCACCAAGTAAGCTAGACATTCTGAAGTATCATGAGAGTCCTGTTGAGCAGACATTGTATCAGCTTATTTTTATTTTTTAAAATATTTTTTATTTTTACTGAATTTATTGAGGTGTTATTGGTTAATAAAATTATATAGATTTCAAGAGTACAACTCCATATTATTTGTATATTGTATTGTGTGTTCACTGCCCCAACTCAAGTCTCCTTCCTTTACCATTTGTCCCCCCTATACCCACTTCAACCTTCCCCCACCCCTTTTCCCTCATCTGTCTATGAGGTTTTCTTTTTTTTGCTTAATCTCACTTTTTCACCCAGTCCTGCAACCCTGCTCCCATCTGACAGCTGTCAGTCAGTCTGTTCTCTATCAGTCTGTCTATTAGTTTATTTTTTTTTCATTATCCCACATATGAGTGAAATCATATGGCATTTGTCTTTCTCAGACTTACTTCACTTAGCATAATGTTCTCCAGGCCCATCCATGCTGTTGCAAAGGGTAAGATTTCTTCTTTTTTATAGCGGAGTAGTATTCCACTGCATAAATGTCCCATAGTTGTTTTATCCACTCATCTACTGATGGACACTTGGGCTATTTCCATATCTTGGCTATTGCAAATAACACTGCAATGAATATAAGGGTGCATATATTCTTTCAATTTTGTGTTTCAGGCTTCTTTGGATATATTCCCAGAAGGGAAATCACTGGGTAATAAGTAGTTCCATTTTTTTTTTTTTTGAGGTAATTCCATACCGCTTTCCACAGTGGTTGCTCCAATCTGCGTTCCCACCAACAGTGCACGAAGGTTCCTGTTTCTCTGCAGCTTCACCAGCACTTGTTTGTTGATTCATTAATGATGGCCACTCGGACAGGTGTGAAGGGGTATCTCACTGTGGTTTTAATTTGCATTTCTTTGAAGATTAGTGACATTGAGCATATTTTCATATGTCTATTGGCCATCTGTATGTCCTCTTCGGAGAAGTGTCATTCAGGTCTTCTGCTCATTTTTTAACTGGGTTGTTTGTTTTCTTGGTGTTGAGTTTTATAAGTTCTTTATAAATTTTGGATATTAATGTCTTATCAGATGTATAATTGGCAAATATGATCCTCCATTCATTTGGTTCTCTTTTCATTTTGCTGATGGTTTCCTTTGCTGTGCAAAAATTTTTTAGTTTGATGTCCCACTTGTTTATTTTTTTGTTTGTTCCCCTTGCCTAAGGATATTAATCTAAAAATATTGCTGCAAGAAATGTCCAAAATTTTACTGCCTATGTTTTCTTCTAGGATTTTTATGGTTTTGAGTGTAACATTTAAGTGTTTAATTCATTTTGAGTTTATTCTTATGTGTGGTATAAGAAGACGATCTAGTTTGTTTTTGTTTTTTGCACATACCTGTCCAATTTTCCCAATACCATTTATTGAATAGACTATCGTTAGCCCATTGTGTGTTTTGGCCTCCTTTGTCAAATATTGACTACACAGGATTATTTCTGGGCCTTCTATTCTATTTCATTAATCTCTTTGTCTGTTTTTATGCCAGTACCATGCTATTTTGATTGCTATGGACTTGTAGTATAGTTTGATATGAGGTAGTATGATTTCTCCAACTTTGTTCTTCTTTCTCAAGATTGTTTTGGCTATTCTGAGTCTTGAACCAGAACAAATATTTTTAAAAATTTATATGGAACCAACAGACATTTTTAAATGGAACAGTATAGCCATTTATTTCTGAGCTAAATTCTGCTGTTTTTTCCTCATTATTCCAATTGTGAAAAATCTACGTTCTATGGTAGAAAAAGCACCGATGAAGAAATCAAAGATTTGGATACTAGTCTGAGCTCAACTACCAAAAGCTCAGGCAAGTTATTCTACTTCCCTGAGCTCCTTTCATCATCTAATAGATAAAGAGTATGCTGCTTAACTTTATCTGTCAATCTGGCTGGGTCATGTTGTGCAGTTAGGTGCTCAAACATTATTCTGGATATTTCTGTGAGGGTGTTTATAGGTGAGATTTAACACTTAAATTGCTGAGTAATGCAGATTGCCCTCCATAACGTGGGGTAGACCTCATTCAATCACTTGAAGGCCTGAGTACAACAAAAGTTTGACCTCCTACAGCAGACATCCTTTACACTGGAACTGCATCATCTGCACTTCCTTCCAGTCCACTTACAGACTTTGAACTTGCTATTCTCCATAATCACATGAGCCAGTTCCTTAAAATAGGGACTTAGATGTGCTTTTCTGGATAACCCTGACTAATATTGAGTTGGCAAAAAAATCCATATGTTTTTTTCCATAAAATAAAAGATAAAGTTTTCATTTTCACTGTAATTTTATTGACTTGGGTATTTTAAGTATGTTAGTTAACTCCCATTATTGGCCTCTAGTGCATAGACAGACTCACAGCCAAAATGTTAATAGGACCAAGAAACTGCACAGACCACTTTTGACACGTTCGGTCAGTTGCAGCACCTTCTCCATACACTGCACAAATCTTTCTTTGCATTTCAGTTGCGCTTTTACCTTTCTTGAAATAATAAAGTGTAATACATCAAAAACATTGCATATTTTCTTCTATCTTCAATATTAAAATGGCTGCACAAAAATTCAATTTTGTTAAGTTTTTTTTAATGCACGCTGATATGACAGCTGTCACAATACAGTATAACAAAACTGTTTCAAATGAAGTTTAAGACAACTAAACACTACTAGCACCACCATATGGAAAAAACTAAACGAACTTTTTGGCCAACCCAATACAAACAACATGTCATAGATAGCTTTAAGGCATCTTCCATCTCCAGCAATATCAGCATTCAAAACCAGATGGGTATAAAAAGCAGGAAGTGTTCCTAAAGCATTTTTGAAGTTCCAATGGACTTTATCTATTCCTCTGAAAAGAAAAAGTCATTTGGTAAGTGTCTACAGAAATAATACTTGCATTGACTCACCTGCCTCGTATCTGCCCTCTAAAGCTGACCATGGAATATGATGGTCCCTAAAAGTCTGTGTGATCACAATACAAATGCAGGTGTTCGTACAGCTTAAAGATTACCTACCAGGTGTAAAAAAATTAGGTATCAGTGGAGTTTGTTTTTATTTTTGGTATACCTAGTCCCCTATTTTAAGCATGCTTTGCATATTTTAATGGTGGAAATTCAGATGCTGAGATGACAGTGAATGTGACATTTGGGAAGTAGGATCAACCCAGAACACCTGACATGATAGTATTTAGGTAACCACGTACTTTGCCCATGAGTTAAACAAGTCCAGAATCCTTACAGAAGCTGAAGGCATCAGTTTTCATCATCAGCCACAGAGACTGAATTCTCGCTCTTAAAATATAGTCAGTTCCATGTTATTCTGTGACTGACTATCCAGATGTATATCATTCAGAGCTTTTCATTTTCTCCTTATCTGGCAACATGAGTTTTTGCTGTTTCACAGCTCATTTGCCCCTCCACCAGCTTGGCTACACTCATTACTGTCTCTGGCAGAGTCTTTGGCGAGAGAGGCAGCCGATGCAGATGAAAATTTTAGATTCTCCACGCTCTCCCTTTCTACTGTGACTGGATAATCGAGAATTGACTGTGCAAAGAGCAGAGAATGCAATTAGGCATCAGGTAAGGAAAAGCTCACACATAAAAGCATTAGGACTGCCTTAAAGGGAGTATCAAGTAAAGGGGAGCAACTGTGAGATAAGATGACATTTTCTTGCCAATGTTATCTGACGCTTTCTGATGTCTGAAGGTAAAGATAAGTGATTTTAAAAAATTTTAACAGCAGCTCACCAACCCATTTCACTGGGGTGAGAATGACAAACACGTTCCTTGAGTTTCAATAACTAAAGGATGTGTAGTGCTTTTAGCAGAGCTGTCAGGATTCATTTTATTCAAAAGCATGTAATTAAAGCCTGCTAAGTTCCACATATATTTCCAGGTAAGCACTAATAATATAAAGATGGTAAGATAATGCACTTGTTTACATTTTGTGACTAGGCAGTTAGGTAGGTAAATTATTTCAGTTTAACTTGGCTAATTCGACAATAAGGGAATTCTCAGAGTGATAGGAGAGGAGAGAGGGACATTTATCCAAGTCAGGAAGGCCAGAAAAGTCATTTCGTAGGATGTGATACCTGAGTTAAGGAGTAAAGGATGATTAGGAGTTAGACAGTTTAAGAAAGGGGAAAGGAAATTTTAGACAGAAATAAGAATAGGAGCAAAAACATTAAGAGTTGGAAGAACTTGATATTTAATAATTATCATAAGCAGTTCCATATCCTGGATTCTAAAGTGTGAATCACGTAGAATCTATCAATGAGAAAGGAGACATAAGCCAGTCACAGAATTACCTTAATCACCTTGACTAAGAAGCTTGAGTTTCAGCCTGACCCAGTAAATGATAATACATTGAGAAATTTTAAGTCTAAGTTGCTGGTTTCATTGGTGTTTTACTGCTATATTTATCATTCCAGATAAACAGTTTGGGTGGGTTTGAATAGCAGAGAAAATAACCTAAACAAGGGAAATTTGTTGAAACTATTGAGAAAGCTACAGTGGGAAGATCATAGCTAAACAGAGAAAGTCCAGGTGAGGATAAGGGGCAAGACCTGAGAAGCGTTTAGAAGACAAATTGTCAGGATTGTGGAATAGCTGAGTATAGTAGGAGAGGAAAAGGAAGGAAAAACTGTAATCATTTGTAGGATTTCAGGCAGGAAACAAAACGAGGAGCAAATGGAGGAAATTTGATGGTTGATGAGCTCAGTATTGGCATGTTGAGACCATCCAAAGACAGAGAACAAGTCTGCTTTTTCACATTCAACTGAAATCAGGTTAAATTAGAACTGGATATATGTGTGTATATACACATATATGGGACTCATCAGCATAGTTCAAATTACGAGTAATCGAATTACCCAAGGAAACTGCTAAACACCAGTTTCAACTCTGGATGCATAGTAGAATCAATTGAAAAGACACTTATGCCCAAGCATCACCTCAGACCACTTAAACCAGAATTTATGTGGATGTAGCCATGGTCTGGAATTACTGCGGAAGTGATGAGCCCCAGTGTAGGCCCAGGAGGAAAACCAAAAAGAACCAGTCAGAAGCAGATGAAGAGATCCAGAAGAAAGATAACCTGTCACTACTTTAACACTCCCAAATGTATTTACTGGAACAGAATGAATATGACATAATCATTGTTCTAAAAGGAAATACTGTGATATACTATCATTTCAAAAATCCTTGACTGCTACAATAACATCCCACTTCAAGAGTTCAAATTCTAATGTACCTATATAGAATCAATTATCTGGCTATGCCCCGTTATTTTTTTTTTAATGTCTTCCCTAAAGTTTCACTTCCTTTCAAATATGGTGAAGCATATATTATTTTAACTAATTATATATGTTCTACAATTACAAGAGTCCAAAGATAAAATCAAAGTCCTTTGTGGAACAAATAATTTTTTTCTTGAGGATTTATCTATTTAACGATTTTATTTTCTTTGTGTTTTTCTTCAAGGGCAGTTAGTTGAGAGGTGGGATGGAACTGGAATACATTACAGATTGAAATTTAAAAGTTACCGTACATATTTATACCTATATTTATAATATTCAACACCCAAGGCATACATGGCATGTTTGCTCCCCAAAATTATATTAACAGCTTCACTGATAAAGGCAACAGAAATACTGTTTTTTGGATGCAGCTGAAAATGTGATCATGACCTCTAACATGGTAATTTATGTATTAATTTCCATCCATCTCAGCAACTGGCAGCGTCCATCAATTATAGCATTAGTTGCCCGGCAATTGCAGCTGTTAAATGCAAAATTACCGCATAAGCTACTGTCACTCACCTGAAATTTTACAGTTCTAATTAGTGAGCTGGTAGGGCTGTCAACAACTAAATGCCCAATGATTGGCCTGCAGAGACGGCGTTTCCCAACCCTTTCCCGGACCCACTCATCCAGCATTGTTATGTCATTTACTCCTAGTTCAGAAAGCGAACTGTCTGAAAGAAACTCTTTAATTTGGTGTCTGGCAAAATTCCTTTTTTTTAGTATATGTGCTGCCGAAGTGAGCACTGGCAACATTTCTTAAGGAGTAAGAAAAACGCTGGACAGACAGACCCTTGCAGCCCACCTGCAGTCTGTAGAGAAGGTGTTTCATACTCATTTTTACCTTGTCTCTTTGCCTCTGGATTTTGCAGATTCTGATAACGCAGTTTTTATTTTACTCATTCACTGTAACATTTTTGAGAACTTATATGTGCAAGACACTTGGCCGGGTAGAGGGGACGGTGGATGAATAGTAGAAACGAATCCTGCTCTCCCCTGAGAGAGCCACTCCACTCAAAGTGGGGAGATAAGACAGATTAACAAACCATCAATAAATAAAACTCTCATAGTGATAGATTCTAGGAAAAGAATTAAAATAGAGTTATGGGATTGAGAGGGCATGGGAAGCTACTTTGGATTTAGTAGCTTGGAAAGGCCACTCTGATCTATCCAAGCTGAATCATGCACGATCAGATGGAATCAAAATTCAAAGGCCACAAAGAAGAGCATTCTAGTAAGAGGATGCAAAAGCCTGTGAGAGCAGGCTGACGGTGACCACAGGGGAGAGGGGAGGGGGTTACAGGGGAGAAGGGTGAAGGGTTTGCAGGAGCAACTGTAAAGGACTCATGGACAATATCAAAGGGGGGTGGAAACGGGAGGGAGGTGGGAGGGCTGGAGGGGTAGGGGGAAAAGGCAGAAAACTGTACTTGAACAACAATAAAAAAATGTTTAAAAAAAGCTGGCAAACTATAAAAAATAGAATGAATGAAAAACTGCATATTTGAGAAAGAAACATATGTTGTAGAACATAGTGGGCAAAGGTAAACCTAGTCCAAGATGAGGTCACGGACATGGACAGAGGCCAGAGCATGTAGGACTTTGGATTTCAAAGCATAGTGAGATGTCATAGGTGGATTTAAATTGATGTATATTTTTAAAAGACTACTTACTCTGGTCACTGTATAAAGAATGGATTACAATCCTTGAGAAATTCTTACACATTTGCAGCAAGCACATGAACAAGAGTGCTCACAGCAATGCTGTTCATCATGGCAAACACAAGAAATGGCCAGATTTTCTTCAGCAGCAGAGTGTAAATCACCTTTATGACGGCATTACCATATTCTACTATAATAGTAACAAAAATGGCTGAACTACAATGAGACCTATCAACATGGATGAATCAAAAAACAATTTTGAGCGGGAAAGCAAATTGCAGAATAGCATAAACAGAATGACCCCATTGATAAAAAATTCAAAAGAACATACAAACTAAATAATATCTATTTTAAGATACATATATGTATGGTAAAAAAATAAATAAATAAAGTCAAGGAAAGCTGTGGACACACCCTAAAGGAGCTCCTGATGATTATACCATTGTGTAACCTCCACCCCTGCCACCTCTCCCTGCGATGGAACCTGCGACTGGAGTAGAGGTGTAGGATGTCATCCCCACGATTACCATGCATCGCAGAAGACTCCACATTAGCAGACTGAAGTGCGACATTCTCTCGCTGGCCCTGAAGGAAGCTGGCAGGCTGTGAGAGGGCCCAGGACAAAGCCTATGTGAAAAGGAACTCTCGAGAGAGAGGACCCAAGCCAACAGTCAATAGGAACCTCAGTCCTACAAGCACAAGAAGGCGAATTCTGCCAACCACCCGAGGGAGGCAGAACTGGATCTTTCCCAGCGTGAGCCCATGGAGAGCGAGCCCAGCCTGCACCCTGGCTGCCGCTGTGTGAGACAGCGGAGCCCAGCTTAGCCGCACCCGCCCCTCTCCATGACCCACGCAAACTTTAAGATCATAAATGTGTGTTGTTTATGCCACTAGGTTTGGGAATTTGTTATGAAGTAATAGAAAACTAATACAGAAATAATGAACACAAAGTTTGGAGTCGTTGCCTAGGGGGGACCAGGAAAAGGAATGCAATCAGTGAAGGTCACAGTGTAAACTTAAACGCTATCGTTAATATGCTCTTTCTTCATTTTATATCCACGTACCTGCCAGATAGGTGTATAGCTGTTCTTCACAGTCTGTTCTCCCTTCATTTCAGTGTGCAGTGTGCTTCTTAGTCAGTTCTATTTTTGCCTTAAATTCTATTTTGTCAAAACTTAAGATTGTTACCTCAGCTTTCCCTTGATTCATACTGACCTATATGTTCCTTGATATTATTTAAAATTGGTACCTTTGTGGAGACTATGTAGTTGGATATTTTAAATCAAATCTTAAAGTCTCTGACTTTAATTGGCCAAGTTACCCCATTTCTATTTTTGTAAATTCTATCACTTTAGGAGCTACTACTGCTACAGTTTTTTTTAATATTTTCCATTTTATGTACTTTCTTTGCTTTTTTTCTCCATTCTTATTCCATTTATGTTATATTTCTGTATGTGCT
>PVJI01030936.1:0-13613 GCA_004026765.1 Micronycteris hirsuta
GAAGAGGCAGCCCAAGAAATAAACATCTTTTGAAGGTCATTATATCTTAGAACGTAAAAAGAAATATTTGCTTTCTTCTAGGTATAAAATCCAGCATGAATTTACCAGTCCTGGTAACGTAGAGGAAATGTCTTCGTCTCTGGGGCCCAAGGGATATAAAATACTTTGCATTTCAAAACTGTCTTCGCGCTTCATAATTTATAATGTGCTTTCCTGCCAGGACACCTTGAGAATATTTTCATTTTTTTCCTGAATCTGAGGAATTTGAGGCTCTTTGCTACAGAGCAGGGAGTGGTGTGTTAGCTTGTGGGATAACAATGCTTTCTCCCTGAGAAGGGATCTCCAAAGCAGAAGTCAGCAGAAACAGGTTCTTTTATTTCCCGAGATTTGCTTTACATCAAAATTTCAGGCTGGTGGCCTTTCAGTGAAGTCATATCACTATCCCAAGGCTGTAACTTAGAAACAAGCCATTATTGAAAGGCCAAAGTTCAAGACAAATCACAAAGTGACTATCTTTTAAACCTATCTCTACTCTTCATTCTGTTCATCAACCCTGTGTGGTTAACTGATCAGCCAGGGACTGGGGCAAACCCCAGACGGGAAGAGCAGAGAAGTGCCCCACCCAATGCAGGTCTCTAAGACGGTTCCATTGAAGTGCAGAGAAGCCTGCACTTCAGGACGGGTCAGCGCCCGGGGGAACTGGGAGGCCAGCTCTACACTCCGAGGTGTCATCATCTGTCACTGTGATCGATCAGAGACATGCACGTCTGTGGATTCGGAACTGCAAACTAGAAATGAGCTTAAACTAAAACCATCCCAATAACCATGAAATCACTTCCTCCATCCCAGAAAGCAGATGCCACTTCTAACTGGATCGATCAGGAGTTCGCTGAGCTAGGTGCAGGGCGGCTTCCCTGGGGGGTAGATTCCTACACAAAAATTGGATCTGTTGACCAGGAAGGAGGGGGGAGGGGGAGGGAAAAGGGAGAGAAGGGAAGCAGGGCAGGTGATCTCTCCACCCAGAACTCTTTTAGGGCCTGTGAACCTGCAGGTAAGGACCCCCCTCCAAAGGTGCCCTTGGCCCAGTTGTGCTAGGAGAAGTATCTAGAACAGGAAGATATTTTGAGACTTCTTCTAACTTTGTGACTTTCTCCTTTTGTTTTGTTATTTTTATCTCCTCCATTTCCCTGTCTTACCAGCAGTGAGAACCCTTAACTTAGAAAACCTAAGAAAAGCCACCACTGCCAGCGCATTCCTGGGACAGCGGAGTTGGGGACAGCCCCTGAGGGCTGCGGGGGCAACCAGGCAGGCTCACCCTGCAGACCCCGCCCCCTCTTCCCATCTGAGGTGAGCAGGCCGGCTTGGGGTGACGGGTCCAAACAGCGCTTAGGCCAGTGCCTGGCACACAGTAGGTGGTCGACGTGAGGCTGGAAAAACTGTGTGGAAACGGGTACAGCACAGAGGGAAGCCGGGCGTGGGGGAAGGGCTTTGAGGTCAGCCAGACCCGGCCGTCTGCCAGCACTGCTATTCGTCCCAGATCGTGTGACCTTGAGCAAGTCACTTATGCCCTTTGAGCCTCAGTTTCTTCGCCAACCAACGGAGGGAATGCCGCTGGCCCCAGAGGAGTTTGTGAGACTCAGACGTGATGTGTGTCAAGCGCATAGGAGGACAGAGCCAGGCACTTCTTAGTGCTCAATAAACGAAGTTGCCTTCTCGTCTTCTGGGCCCATGTGCTGTCATCACTGTCAGAATGAATATGTCCTGTCCTAGCCCGGTATCAGCTTGTCCTCAGTTGGCATGTGATGTTGGCCCGTGCTGATTGGCTGTCTGCTTGGGGCAGACAGCCAATCAGCAAAGACGCTGGGACCAGGCTGCCACCATGGGATGTGTGAATGAAGCGGCAGGAGGGAAAGGCGTGTCACCTGTAAGCAGCACAGGTGTGCCCACACCCCCACTCGCTCAGCCACACCTGCACTCTCAACTCCAGGGAGGGGTCGCCCGGATTATAAAAGCTCCTGCCCCTCCCTGGCCTCTCCCAGGGCTCTGGCTGCCCTGGTGAGAACGCCGACTCTGGGGCTGGCGAGAGTTCAAACCTGGCTCTGCCCTCAACTCGCTCTGTAACTTAGACACTTGCCGTAGCCCCCAGGCCTCCGTCCTCTGGTCTGTACAACAGGGATGATGCTGGTGCCGGACTCAGAACACTGGTAGCAGTTAGGGTGGTTGTGGAAATTCAGTGAGCTTCTGCCCGTGAAGCCTTTGGTGCAGAGCCTGGATACACAAAGCACCTAACGTCAGCTGTCACGGTGGCTATGGGGACCTGCAACTTCACCCATCCCTTACCCAGGCGAGCTGACCCACCGGCCCGTGGGGGCAGGTGCTGCCATGCCGGCTCCCACGCCTGCAGTTCTGCCCCCATCGCCCCGCTGGGCAGGCCTCATATTCTGAGACCTTGCTTCTGATTCTCACCAGGGCTCTCCCAGGCTTAAACCGAGACTATTCCCATGCTGCAGATGAGAAAACTGAGGACCAGAGAGATTGTATTCCTTCTCGAACACCTGTCTGGCAGTTGACGACAGAGGCGGGACTTAGTCGATGTTCTTCCCGCCCCGCCCCTTGCGTGAAGAGTAAGGGATGGGGGCCAGCGGAGGGAGTGTCAGGGCCTCGCTCCCTCCCCACTCCCCCACCCCCGCCCAGGCCCTGGGAGCCCAGAGAGGGCTCTGACACCTTCCACCTCACAGCCTCTACCCCTCCCTCCCACCTGGCTGCCAGGAGGCCACCAGCGGCGAAATGAAAAATGAGCCAGTAAATGTATTACGACTTCTGAGGCTGTCTTAATAATTAAGTTTTATTAAAATAAACATCAAGACATTTCCTGACACAGCCTGCCTGGCGGAGCTCATCAAAGGTGATAAATGAGTGGGTTCCGGGGGAGGAGATCGGAGGGGGAAGCAGAGACAAAGCAGCAGGCGGGGGATGGGGGCCAGGGGGCCTGGGCCCTGAGCGGCAGCGCAAGGCCAGGCCTGTTGCCCCCCCACCATCCCGATCTCTGCCCAGGCTGCTCATGGGCTCAGCGTGGCATGAGGAGCAGAGCTTCTTCATTGGAATGGATTTCAAATCCCAGACAGGCCACGACTGACCATGCCCATGGGCTTCTCTGGGGCTCCCACACTCCCTGAGCTGTGCAAAAGCAACAGGAATACACTGTTCTCATCTTTAAAGAGAGGTAGGTGGCCGTCTGCTGTGGGCAAGTCAGCCATGTCTTCCTCGACACTGACCACGACACTCACCAAACTGTGGTTCCTTCTGGAAAAGGCCCTGGGACCCGGGGCGGGGGCGGGGCTACACAGAGCAATTCTATTATCTGGATCCTCGACAATGAACATGTCCTGCTTTTATTCCGAAAACCAAGGAGTATCTCCACCCCACATTCTGCCTGGAGTGTCAGGATGAGGGTCAGTGGCAAACACGGGCTCAGAATTCAAAGACCCGCTGCTCGGTCTGGAGGGAGGGGCACACGTCTCAGGTCCCACACAAGGCTATCAATTCTGCCGTGTGCCCGGCGGATAACTCTGCCCTCAATCAATAGCTCAGGGTAATGGCGTCCGGATGCCACCGGAAGATACGGTCCTGAACCACTGTTATCCCCATCTGGTATGAAGAAAGAAAGAAGAAAGCTCGGTGGAAGGGACTGTTATTTGTGGCGGATTGATTTAAGGACGTTCCTTCCCTGGAAGAGTGTAGCTTTTATCCTTGAATCAGGTCAGGCCATCAGAAAACTTGTCCCCACGGAAAGAGAGATCAATGCAACAGGACAGACAGGCCAGGCATGAGCCGCGGTGCAAATGGAGATTCGGGGTCAGGGGGTGGCTTCGCGATTCGGAGATGAAAAGACGGCTCAGCCAGGGGATCCTTAGGAGGGCTGCCTAAGCATTTTGAATAAAACCAAGTTGGAGTTTCACAAATCACCTCCAAACGTGATCAAACAGTTAAAGATTAAAAACAAACAAACAAAAAAGAGACTACAAAATAGAGAATGAAAACATGAATAATTCTTTAATGAAATCTTTCTAAGAAAAACACCAATCTAGAAAGCCACAAAAGGTTGACCAATTTGAGTCCAAAAACATTTTTAAAAAAAATCTACATGCTGAAAATAATGTGCAACAGCCCAAAGAGAAATGATGGTGTGGGAGAGAGACTTCCACAGGACGCCATTAAGGGTTTTCAGGCACAGAACTTCGGGGGAGGGGATGGAGCGGGGCAGGAGATGCCATAATTAGGTTTATATTTTGGAAACAAATATCTCAAGCCACTGTGGAAAGACGTGCAGAGAAAGGCGGTGTTGGGATCGGAGGGGGTGCTCTTGTACCAGGCCAGATCAGGGATGAAGCCACGTGGGGTATGTGGGGGCGGGGGTCATCCCGCAGCAGGAGAGGAAACCAACCAGGGGCTCAGTGGCCCAGGGGGAGAGGGAGTTTCAAGGGTGACTCCCACCAAGAAAGGTGGGAGTCTGGGACGGGCCTAACTGGATGGTAGGGTGCCACCCACCGAGAAAGGAAAGAGAACAGGTCGAATTGGTGGGAGGTGTGTGTTTCTCTAGGTCCAGTTTCAGACACCTTCCGGCAGGGCCGGCTTCACGGATGCACAGCCTGTGCAGTGCCCAGGGACCCACACTTGGCTCAGCACTCCCCGGCCCCGACCTGCACCTCCGCTGTGCACTGGGAAACCACAAAGCATGCAGCCACCCTGCCCTTGAGCCATATGGACGCAGGTGCTGCTGAAGCAGGTGCCCAGGTCTACTGAGAGCTCAGAGGGGGCTTCCGGGACAGACATATATACAACCATGTGGGTCACCTGAGTATAGGTGGGGACAGAAGCCCTGGGCAGGAAGGCGATCCCTTCAGGAAAAGGTTTAGGAGGGCAAGAGGACACCTAAGGACCAAGTGTTGAGGGGTTCGTAGACGTCAGGTGTGGGGAGGGAGAGGAGGTGAGAACAGAAGAAGGAGCAGAGGGGAGGAGACTGGGGGAACCCCAGTGAGGGACAAGAAGGAGAGCGGGAAGCCTTAAAAGCAGCAGGTCACGGTGCAGGAGAATCGGAGACGTGGAAGCCATCGGGCCCGGGGCGGGTGCCGTCTGGTGCATGAGGGGTTTGTGGAGGGAGAGGGTGTCTCTGGCTCTGGAAGGAAGTCTGGCCGTGACCCGGGGAGAGAGGTGAAGCCTTATCCCAACAAAGCGGGGAGGGGTGAACGGAGCAATTCTCATCTTTATTTCCATGAGAGACTCGAGCGTGTGTCTGAGATACAGTGTGAGGCAGAGAAGCGGTGCAGGATATTACACAGAATAAATCTCCGCGTGTGAGAACGGCGAGGTCGGGGGGGTGGGTGACACGCGTGTGCCCCCAGAAAAGGACGCACTAGAAGGGGGGCATGACAGCTAGCTGGGGGAGTGGGCCGGGGCACCTCATCTTTCCCCTTCTTCACTGGTCGACTTTTTTATCATGACCATATTTTTTAATAATAAAAACTATTAATTTGATGCCCTCAGGGAAGCTCTTAGGCACGGAAAGTTTACTCAAAGGTTTCTTTGGTTTTTTAAAATTAATATTCAATTTATTAAAGTTACAAATTCACACCAAACCAAAATCTTTCATAAACTTAAAGTTCTGTTTACAAATCTTATTATTTATTTATAAGCCTAGCAAATTTTAACAATCACTTTTAAAGGCACCTTTGAGAAATGTTTCTTCTCATTTACAAATGTGTTTAATTAAATTGCTCTAAACATTGTAAACTGCATTTATAGATTTAATATATTTGAATCTCTTTTTAACTACTTCAATTATCTAACAAACCTCAAGTATTTAAGTAACTACTATAAATCTAATTCATTAAACTTATAAATATGACAAAGCTTATATTCTTTTATAGGTTCTAATACTTATTTAAATTCGTAAGATTTCAACTTAAATCTGAATTCTAAATCAATTGCTGAATTAAACATTTCATGTGAGAATGGAAAAGTTAATCGGTGGCTCCAAAAGCCGCATTTTCTTAAACAAGCACATAAACACAACTTATCTCAAAGCACAACTATTTTAAAGAAAAGAGTTTGGTTCTCTTCTGCATTTCCACACTGAATGCTGCATCTTCCCAGGATTGAGATGCTCACCTACTGTGGGCTGAACTCAGAGCTGACCACAAAACTCTTTTTCCAGAATGTAAAGCTGGACTACATTTCCCAGCCTCCCTTGCAGGTAGCTCTGACCATGTGACTGAGTCCTAGCCTCAGGGTAATGCTGGCCTCACGAAGTGATTTGAGGGATGCTCCCTCTTCTGTTTTCTGGAAGTATTTTATGTTCTCTCTCACTTCCCTCCTTCTGGACTCCCCTTATGCGTATATCTGATGTGTTTAATGATGTCCCACATGGCTCTACAGCTCTCTTCATTCTCTTAATTCTTTTTCTGTTCATTCTTCAGGTTGCGCAATCTCTATCGATCTATCTTCAAGGTCACAGATTCTTTCTGTTGCCGTTCAAGTTTGCTACAAGGCTCTCTAGCACATTTTTCATCTCAGTTATTCTGCTTTCCAAGGCTAGAATTTGTTTTGTTTTCTTAAAAAAAAAAATAACCTCTCTCTTCCCGGCTGGTGTGCTCAGTGGATAGAACGCGGGCTGGGAACCAGAGGGTCCCGGTTCGATTCCCAGTCAGGGCACATGCCTGGGTTGTAGGCCAGGTCCCCAGTGAGGGCATGTGAGAGGCAACCATACATTGCTCTTTCTCCCTCCCTTCTCCTCTCTCTGAAAATAAAATCTTTAAAAAAAAAATAACCTCTCTCTTTGATGAGACACTGTCACCGTACTCCCTGTACTTCCTTAATTGGGGTTTCCCCTTCTGTTCTTTGAACATATTTATAATGGCCACTTTGAAGTCTTTGTCTAAGTCTGATACCTGGGTCCTCTCAAGGGCAGTTTCTGTTCCCTGCTTTATCTTCCTGTGTATGGGCCACACTTTTCTGTTGCTTTGCCTGTCCTGTAATTCCTGTTGGAAGCTGGGCATTTGGGGGAACACACCATGGCAGTGCTGCGCACTGACGCCCCGCCCCTGTGTCTTGCCGCTGGTTACTTGTGCAGTGACATGGCCTGGCTGCTTTGGTGAAGCCTCCTTCCCCACAGTGTGACGTCTTCGATGTCACTTCTCAGAGGGCTGCGCCCTGGGCACACGTGTACATGGTCCCCCCGGGGGGTCAGTGCTTCAGGGGGTGCTGCGTGCCCTCTTTGGCTGTCTCTCTCCCCGATCTCCCTGTGACACCATTTGCCTTTGTTGGTGTCCTGCTGCTTGGCTCCAGGAATTGCAGACAGATGGCTCCGTAATGGCCTGGGTGCGAATCGCTTTGCAGTCTGATCCGGTTCAGTGCGGGCCCCTTGGTTCTCAGCCGTGTCCTTCCCTGGTTATCTCTGGCAAACTGGGCAGCCTACAGTTTAGCTTGTTGTTTTTGTCCAGAGCCCAGCTCCCTCTTAATCGCTTACCACCGAAATCTCCATCGTCTTGGAGAGTGTCCTTGGGTCTTCAGCTGACCCATGTTCTGTCCTAAGAACTAAGTTCCTCTGAGCTGTGCTTTGGGGCTCTGATCCGACTGCTTCTCTCCCTGCACAAAATCTCTAAGCCACGACTCAGGAGCTGGGGGTGGGGACAGTGGCCTGCTTCTCTTAGAGGGACGCTGTGTTCTATTGGCAGAGGGCTTTACGAGGGGAGGGGAGAGTAGGCTGTGGCCCTCCTGTTTTGCTCACCCAGCATGACACCTGCACCCCCTCAGCACACGGGGGAGAGGTGATCAAGGCCCCAGGGTGTTTGGTCTGCTGTACCTGGAGCAGAGGAGTCGGGGTATGGGGGAAGAAGGGGGCCCCGGACCTTCTTCATACTTGTTTGGGATTCAGCCTCTGGAACCTAGAGTGGGGAAGGAGGAGAGACACAGGCGCCTGTCCCCCTGGCCGAGGTACCATGGCCTGCGAGCCCTCAGTCGGGACCCGTGGAGGCAGAGTCCCATGCCCTGGACCTCACCACCTGGCGTGGAGCTGCCTTCGCACTCGCGAGGCAGGGACAAGGGGGTGGGCCGTGGCTCAATACCTCCGCGCTCTCTGTCCTTCCCTAGATTGAGCAGATGCTTTCCTGAATGAGTGCGTCTTCATTTCCTAAAGACTAATGTTTTAAGAAATAACTCTCACCATTTATGGTTGTTTTCCTGGGCAGGGGGCTCTGCTGAGCCCCTCGTGTTGCCCGCCCCGCAGTGGATTTCTGTGGAGTGCTAATGTTTTTTAAAGCCCATGTGTCAGGTGCTGTTCTAAGCACATTCCCGAGTAAAGGCCACCTTCCTGGAGCCCTGCCCAAACGCACTCGGCACGAGCCTAAACCCTTCAACAGACCTTTTCTAGCCCCTCGTGCTCAGGTGCCTCCCTGCCCCCCACGGGGCCTGCCCCCCTCGCTGTGTGAGCCAATAAACCCCCTCTGTCCGAATGAAGGGTGTCCCTGAGGGCTTTGACTAAAAGGCACTGACGTCATCTACTTCCTCTCTCCCTGAATTTATAGTAAAACACTTACATTCAAAATGTCTGCGAACTAACTGACGGTGGGAAATATATTTCTGATGGGGCGCGTGCGCCAGAGCAGAGGACCCGGCCTACAACATTGCTTTCTGAGAGCCGCTTTAGTTCCCGTGCCCTGTGCATGCGCAGGGGAGGCGGGAGGAAGCAACCGGGTGTCTGTGATGGATATGCACCTTGGAAAAGACGGGTGTTACCACTGAGAGGTTACACTTTCCAGAGGAGCACCTCGGCGTCTGTCCCAGCAGCTGCCCTGGCGTAGGGCCTGTGCTGGGAGGCTCTTGCAGGTTGGTTGGTAACTGCCTGCAAGGCTAGCATCAGAAATGCCTAGTGAGCCTCAGCCCAGATTGGTTGAGGCGTCGTCCCATACACCAAAAGGTTGCGGGTTCAATCCCCGGCCAGGGCATGTACCTGGGTTGCTGGTTCGGTCCCAGTCCTCCTTCCCAAGGAAACACCCAGGGAGACGCTTGGCTGGGAGCACATGGGAGTGAGAACAGAGCTGGGCTTTGAGTGCAGGGCAGAGACACGCGGTGTGGGGACGGCACAGCTTTGATGGCGGGTGGGGGATGGGCCGAGTTATCCCAACAGAGGCAGAAGGCCGACAGAGGTAAGCCTGCCTTTCGGAGGAAGATTAATTTTCTTTTTAGAAATTCAGAGACTCTTGATGGGCAAGATTCAAGTCAAGGTGAGGCCCCTCCTCAGCAACCAGAAAGCGCCCGGGGTGTGCGGCGGAAGAAATCCAATATGAAACGGGGGTGGCAAATGTGGCGATGGGGTCATGGGTGCCGCGTCATAAATTTCTACCTGAAATGAGGGCCAGGGTGTCACGGCCGTCGGCCGGCAGGAGCCAGCTCCAGGGAGGACATGAGGCCAGGCCTGATCTATGAGGAAGTTTCACATAGGGGCGCCTGTCACATCCCACGCACAGGCCGAGCTGCCGTCTGCAGCTGTGAACTTGTCCCCCAGCCCCTTCGCCTCTCGGGGAGGCAGAACTTTATGGTGCTTCCCATCGGATTTGTCTTTTGTCGCTCCTTCACCCGTTCGCTTTGTTCCTGACAAATAAGTGAACTGTTCCTCTGCCCATTATTTATCTGAGTAATTTCTGGATGAAATTGCAAATATAATTGAATTTCCCGAAAACCATGAATTCAAATGAGGCGACAATAGAGGAAACTGCGTGATTAAAGAATTGTTATTCGCTGGTTGAACATCATTACCACCCAGAATTCATCGCCGGATCGCTCACAGATGGAGTCGCTGAGCTCTGATTATATTTCAGGAAATGAAAGGGGACAAATCTGAAAAGGCAATAAAGCAAATTAGGAGCCTTCTTGAGGGACAGGGTTATTACTGATTAAGTATATTTGGCGTCAAAAATGTGCTAGCACTTTGGCAGCTTGAATTATACACTCGTGCTGTCAACGTCTTTGCTGGTCTCAACATTCTTTGTTATTTTGGCCTTGTAATCACATTCTCTTCCGCCCTCCACGGTGACGATCTGAGAGCACAGGAGAAGTGATCGCTTTCTGAAGGGGCATTTGCTCTCAGGAGCATTTAAACTCAGTGGCTATTAAAACGGTATCGCCAGTCACTTAGCTTCTTGATTTAACTGTAAAGTGAAGTTACTGCGTTAGGAGAAGTGGCCCCTATCAGCATAATGGCGTTTGTTCAGCCTTTCCACCCCGGCGGTGTGGAGGGTTGGGGGACGCAGCGGATGGGAAGGGGACCACATTCCTGGCTCCAGTTCGCTTTTTGCGGGATCTCATAGGACCTTTGGGCCCTATGTCTTAAGAAGCACTTCAACAGAAGTTGGGAGCGTTTCCTTGCAGTCTTGGCGCAGCTTCCTACCAGCTCTGTGACCTCGGGCACGTTATGTCACCTCTCTGAGGCTGCCTCTGTGTCCTCACTTCTACAATTGCCCCGGGGGGCTGCGTTTGAATGGCTGTGTATACATGTGTGAGTAAATGAGTGAAGGCTAAAACAACTGACCCGGCACCCCGAAACAGAATGTCGCAGAACGTAGCAGAGGCCCCACAGGAGGGGGCTGGCGCCTCCTCTCTGTGGACACTGGCTCACAGCTCACAGAGGGGCTGGGACAGTGTGACAGGGTGACGTTACAACGTGACAGGGTGACGTTACAATGTTACTGGCACAGGAGAAGTTGCTGCCCTGAACTAAACGCCGCCTCTGCACTTCCCAATTGTGCAGCCCTAGACAGGTTGCTTAGTCACAGGGGACCTCGGTGTCCTTATCTGTAAGGTGGGAACAGTAAGATTTGCCGTGCGTGGTTGTTTCCAGGGTTACAAAGCACATTTTCAGTGTCCTCTAGGGAATGGGGCGCGTCCTGGGCGCTGCATCAGAGACAGCACAGAGACCGGTCATTTTACAGCAGTGGTGCAGCTCGTGAGACGCGCGGGTTTGTTCTGCAGCGATGGGATGGGGGGGGGGGTGAGGAACAGACCAGCTCACGCGCTATTATTTGTTTCAAACATCTTTTCACTTGTGGCTTTACACCTGGCCCATTCCTGAAAACTGCTAAATAAGTGGATGCTGCTTAGTGACTGTTCCTCGGTGCTCCTCCAGCAACTGCGGTCATCAAAGAATCACTACGGCAACCTGCCCACTTAAGAGGCTTGCAGCTGACCTGCCCCCCAAGTGCCTGAAGCTTCTACTACCAGGCAGAGGCCACGTGAGTGCTTCTGGTGCAGGATGGGAAGTGGGGGTGTAAGTGGCCCAGGCCTGGTACCCAGTAGATGCACAAAGCAAATGCTGCTAGAGGTACCAGGAGGCAGCACCACTCGGGGGGCTTCTAGAACAGGGCACTCCCCTGAGCCCACAAGTCAAAGAGGATCTCTGTTGCTAGGAAGTGGCGGTGGGGCCTCCGCTGGCAATTCTTCTGGCCTGGGACGGCACCACGCACGCACGCACGCACTTGCCCATTCAATGACATTCCAGGCCAGGCTGTCAGACAACAGAATGGTGCAGCTTCTAGTCGCATATGGGTCGGAACAGTGGGGTCAGTGTGACCAGGAGGGACGTGCAAGGCTCGAGCACCAGTCATCCAGCATGCCAGGGGTGTGGCGACTGCTCCAGGTTGAGGAAGTGGCATGTGCAAAGCCTTGGGGAGGCAGGGAACATGCGTGCCTCCAGTTGGGAACTCAGGACCACCTGTCTCCACCAGGGCATCAGTAACTTGTAAGCAGCCAACACTAAGCCTGGCTCCTCCAAGAAGAAAGGGGATTGACTGAGTTACATGAGTTGGCTCACTGAATCTAGGAGAGACACTAAAATCCACTTGGAGGCTACGAGGCAGGAGGAAGCAGGGAAATAACACTAAAGAATTGGTCCTGTGAAGATGCCCCACTCTGGGAGCCGAAGCTGACGCAGTGGCCGGCATGGCTGAGGCTGCATTCTGGATGCTGCCCCTGGACACTGGTCCCCCTGCCACCCGCTTCTCAAACGCATTCTGTGTACTTCCTGGTCTTCAACTCACGGCTTCCATTTCAAACCTTGGGGCAGCAGCGTTTGGCTGACTGAGCCTAGGACACTTGTGTTGACCATAGCTGCAAGGGAGTCTGGGACAAAGGGTGCTCGGCATTCCCAGCTTTACAGTGGGAGGTGGGCTCTGCCTCAGAGGTGTGGCGGGGGTGGTGTGGGGGGATCGAAATCTAGTGTGGAGGGATACGCAATGGCTGTGAACTAATGAGAAAAACATCATCGGGGAGGACAGGTGGCCCCACAGACACGGATGTAGGACATGATGATCGCCTTCAGCCTGTGGAAGTGGCTGTTGCCTCTGTGAAGAACACAAGAAAATAAAGACAGTGTAGGGAGGTGGGCAGTGCTGAAGATGGGCGACTCACAGAAAGAGTCAACGTCAAGGTTGCAAACTGGAATCCCAGGGTTGCGATGTGGTAGGAGTCACCTTGACACCCCACATGAGTAATGCTGACCCTGAGCTATTCTGTCCCCAAGACCTGAATCAGTGGGGCCAGGAGAACATAACGGCCCTCCCAAATACAGGGTTGTCCTCCAGATACCTGGTTTCATCAATCTAACCCTTCCAGAAGCAACTTCTGTTTCAGACGCTTAATGACATGCTGGGGATGTCAACCAGCAGGGCTGCAATTTCACACCTGAGCTCCCCCCAGAGCGTCCCCTCAAATCTTTCAAGCTGCAGCCGAATGGACAGAGTACCAGTCCTGCAAAGTCCTGATGGATTTGGAAGGTTGTCAGCCCCTAAGGACAGGAGAAAGTGTGAGGCAGACCGAGGAGGCAAACCTTATGCCTCGAGAGAACTGGAAGCTACGACAGAGGCCCCGCTTCAGGAAGGAAGCATCTGAACTCCACTCTCTCTGGACAGGACTTCTGTTCTCAGGGCTGGACACACCGAATCCCTTCAGGGCCCTCATCTCTTACATGGAACCACCGCGGGCATCTGGTTGCTTTTTGTCCTAGAACGGCTTAGTTCCACATTCCCTTTCTCCTGTTAGACATAGGTTACGTTATTGTGTATTTATGAATTCTGCTGTTTTTCTGATGCCGGGCAGGAGACAGGTGCTGAGAAAGCCCCTATCACTTGGCGTTCTCTCAGTGCTCGCGCTCAGAGCCACAAAGCCGCCCCGAACACACCCACGACCTAATCCCCGGAACACGAGAACTGTCACCCCGCATGGCGAGGACAAATTGAGGTTTTCGGTCAGCCGACTTTATGACGAGGTTATTCTGGATTAGCCGGGTGGACATAATAGAACCACAGGATCCTTTAAGTGTGGGAAATGGAGCCGGAAGTATGAGGCTTGAAGAGAGATTTGAAGATTCTGTGTGGCTTTGAAGGCAGCCACACGCCAAGGAAGAAGGCAATTTCTAGAAGATGAAAAAGGCAAGAGAACAAATTCTTTTCAAGCTTCCGGAAAGACCCTGACCCTGCTGACACCTTCGCGTTAGCCCAGGGAGACCCACTCTGGACTTCTGACCTCCAGAGCTCTGAGGCCACGCGTCTGCGCTGTTCGGAGCC
>PVJI01030937.1:0-13620 GCA_004026765.1 Micronycteris hirsuta
TCAAGAAGTTCATCACCACCCAGCCTTTATTGTATGAAATGTTGAAGGGAGTTATATGAGGTATGGAGGAATATCAACAGGGGAGTGGTAGGGGGAGAGGGTGGGAATGGGGCACAGAACAAATAGCATAAATGGGAGGTAGACAACAGACAGGGGGAGGTTAGAACAGTATAGGAAGTACAGGAGCAGAAGGACTTATATGTAGGACCTATGGACAAAACTAAAGGGAGGGGAAAGGGGGGTAAGGGGGAGGGGGGAAAGAAGGGGGGAAATGGGGCAACTGTAACAGCATAATCAATAAAATATAGTTAAAAAAAAAGAACAAAGCACTAGGGAAAGAAGAATTATTGTACTTCTACTGATCACTTAGTGTATACTCACCACTGTATCTGTCCGGGCAGCCTCATCTGAAAGATCCAGAGCAACGCATAAATAATTTTACCATGTTTATTCCTCAGAACAACCTCGTAGGTTAGACCTATTAGTCTCCTCTTCAAAAGTGAGGAGCACACATAGCTTGTAGGTATGTTCAAGAACCTTGAGTGAAACTCCAGTCTGCCCAACTCCAAACTCTTTCATGTGAATCACTCGTCTGCACTGTCTCCCTGAGAGTGACAATGAAAGTTAGGAGGCAGCACCTTTGCTGCCTGTTAGCATCTCATGAGACTCTAGACAAAAATGAGTACTTTAATAACCTCAATGGAATGTAGAAGGTTTCAGTGCCAAGAAGGTAAAATGTGAGGTATCTGGATTTCAAGAGAGGAGATTCATTAATTCAATCACATTCAATATATACTAAGAATTATTTGCACCTTCTCCAATTTTGAAAGAACTGTCTCTGGTTTATCTCTACTACTTGACCATGCAGTTGGAACTTGGTTATTTAAAGCAAATACTTGTCAGATGGCTAATAACAACTTTTGTCAAGAGGTAAAGGTGCAGAAAAGACTCTACGGACAGGATGTCTGATGATGGGGAGCTGATAAAAGACTTTGACAAGTGCCCCTCCTTCAACAAATACCTATTGAACATAGGAACAACCCTGTCCCTGAAATCTTCTAAGCCCTAAGCTTCTACGCTTCTGTGAAAAAACAAAAATAATTTTGTATTTCTGTCTTCAGGGAGCTTTCATTCATGTGAGAGAAAAGTACATCAAAGAAACAAGAAAGTGCACTGAAGAGACGGAGAGCTAGGGAGAGGGACAGCACACAGGGCAGAGTGGCTGAAAGGGCAAGTGGTACAGATTTCAGTTTGAGTAGCAGAACCTGACAGTTGAGCCATGACTTGAGAGAGACCTGCAAAGCCTTTGCTTAATCACACCAGTTACTCTAATGAAACACTGGGTGCCATGGCTGAATGCAGCACCTCCCCTGGGCATCACGGTTTTGTCCCACTCTTTTACACAATACTCCAGCCCAAATTTTTGTTGTGGGGAAGGAAATTCTGATCGAATAACAGCATAGAGGGCCAAGGGACCTTGCTGAGGTTTAAGATAATCACAAGTCACACAGTGTAGACTTTTGGCTGAGACTGATATAAAGATTAATAAAATTTTATGTGGCAATTTGTATTCAACACCCTTTGACAGGGGTTTACATAGTAAGGATGGCAAATTTTTATTCAAAATGTAAATCTCTATTTGGGGAAGTTCAAGAGTTGGTTAGCTGATGAGTTACATATGCTTTTGGTCACAGTTAAGGTCTGAAGTTCTTTGGGAGACATTATGACATCGGAACACAAAGGCAGAGCCCATTGTCTTCCAGGCAAATTCAACTGAACCCACTGCACACAATCCTGTGTGTGTGTTTCCGTGTGCACACGTACAGCAGTGAGGACTTGCCCTCCCCCGACTAAGGCTCAGCAGTGATGGTGCTTCATCTGACTGTTTGCATTGAGAATTGTCCACACTAGTGAATCCCAGTCCCTGTTCTCGGTCCCACTGCACTTGTTGAAGAAATAGAGAAAAACAACCCATTATCAAGAAACTAAAATAAGGGGGGCGGAAAATGTTGGCGAGATAGGTGGGAGCAGGGTCCACTTCCTCCTGCCCACTGGTGAAACACCTAGCCGATTTTCTGAGAAACAGAGTGATCACCCAACAGTATTCCAGCATATAGGAAGATTCATGTCCTAGATTACAGGGGAAATTGAACGACTGGACGGTAAGGAGAGTGCTTTGGAACGAAAAGGTCCCTCGGGACCGGTGGGGGAGCAGGACGGGCTGCAGCCCTAGACGTGGCAGCTGCCGGGTCTAATGCAGGATTCTTGGGAGGGAGCCAGATTGGAATGTGTGAGTGGCCAAATGCTTGTTTGGACTGGCGGGCATAAATAGGAAGAATTTTTCAGAAAGAAAAATACGAAAAAGATAGGCACTCCGCAGCTATTTGGAGAGGCCTTGTCCCCAACAGTCCCGAGGTCGGTGCGCACCTGGGGATAAGCCCAGGGCGGCTGGCACTCCCAGCAAGGGGAATTGGAGATTGTATTAACCTGGTAACCCGAGGCCTGCCGCTGCCCAACCCAGAAGAACTGGGAACAACTTGCAACTAGCAGCTCTGGGGCTGGGCGCACATTGCGAAGCCAATCAAGGGGAATTAGGAATTGTGTGCACCTGGTGATCCGCGGTACACATGAGCCCACTTCAAATATATCAGAGACAGTGCACAACAGTGCACAACAGGGCACCTGAGCCTGCGGCTCGCAGGAGCCAAATACAGGGACAAAAGGGGACACTGAACACAGGTATGCGGAGCCCACGCCCAGCCGGCCGGGGACAAAGCGCTGGCAAACCAGCCCCTGTGCACGGAGTCCTGCAGGGCCGACTGGCTCTGAAAGAGAGAGGCAGAAAAGCCCCATTGAAGGGAGCTGCAGTACTCACAAACTCTTTACTCAGTGTGGGGGCCAAACCACCCAGAAAGGGTGCTGAGAATTCCTAGCAACTGGGCTGGAGGCTGGACAACAGTGAAGAGTGCATCTCAAGAAGGGAGAAAAGCAAAACTAATATCTTCCCAGCCTGATGCAGACAGGAAGACCAAAAGAACAGGCCTGGCCGGACACTTTTAAAGCCGGCCAGGAGAAGTTTGTGTGGTTTTTTGTGGGGTTTTTTTTTTTTTTTGGTTTCTTTATTCCACCATTCTTCCTATCTGTCCTTCTTTTTTTTTAAATTCCTTCTTCCTCCCTTCCCTCTAGTATTCCTAGTTTCCTCTTTTCATTTCTTCTTTTTTTAATTTTTTTGTCTTAAAATAGAAAAAAAATTTTTTTCTTTTAATTTGTTCTTCCTTTCTTCCCTTCTTTCTTTTTTTATTTGTCCTTCCTTCCTTCCTTTCTTTATACTATTCCTTCTCCCTTCCTTCACTACTTTATTTCTTTTTTTCCTTACCCTCTCTTCTTTTTCCACAGATGAGGCATTAAAACCTGGAGCTGTAAAAGACCAGAGTTAGACCCAGACAGGGTTAGCGAAAAAACAGAGACGGTGACACAAAATTAACTTCCCTACTCCAGAGAACTTGGAAGGTGAGAACAGTGAACAGCAGTATTCCTGCTGAAGGAGGAAATCCACCAACAAAGGAACCACCAACACAAAACAACGGAAGAAGGTGAAGGAGGAAGTGGTACCCACGCTAAACTCAATCCAGGACTGAACAGATAATATACCAATTGATGGAGAAATTACCCACAACAAACAACTGAATAAGCGTGAGAGAGAAGTCTCAAAACCTTGTTCGCACAGAAGAATCAGCTTCAACACAACCTGTTCACACCCACACAACAGAATAGAAGGCGTGGTGGACGGAGTGACCTTCAGTTAACCAGCTGGAGGAAAGGACCACCAAAGAAAGATCCAATAACAACCAAAACGCAAAGACATACAGAGAGCCAACATAAACGACAGTCCATGGCGAGCGAGCTAAGGAGATTAAGGAGACTACACAACTGAATCTCGCAGGCATTCTACCATAGAAGCTCATACCATAAAACCAGGGAGTCAGAAGAGATCAATTTAAGAAACAGAGGCTAGCAAGAAGAGTCTCACAAACAATGTGAAGACGAAGAAACAATCCCCAAATAAAAGGAAGGAGGAAGCCCCAGAAAGAATGATAAATGAAACAGAGGCAAGCCAACTATCAGATATTGAGTTCAAAGCATTGGTTACCAGGAAGCTCAAGAACCTTGATGAGCTCACAGAAAATTACCAGAAACTACAGGGAAACTATAACGATCTCACTGCAAACTATGTCAACATGAAAAAGGAAATAGAAACTATCCAAAAGGGCCAAGAGGAAATCACTGTAGAGGTCACATGGAAGGAACTAAGGGGGAAGGGGGAAGCTGGGGGGGGAGGTGGGGCTGGGGGGAGGGGGGAGGGGAGGGGAGAGGATGCAAATAACTTTAATTGAACAACAATAAAGTAATAAAAAAACAAAACAAAAAATGAAAATAAAAACCTCCAAAAGGGCCAAGAGGAAATGAAGAATAAGATATCTGAACTGAAGAACACAATAAAAGGAATCAAAAGCAGTCTCAACGAAGCAGAGAATAAAATCAGTGCACTGGAGGACAAGGTTGAAAAAAACACTCGAAAAGAGCAAGAACAGGAAAAGAGACTCAGAAAGAATGAAGAAGTATTAAGGGGAATGCAGGACAACATGAAATGGAATAATATTCGTATAATAGGAATACCAGAAGGAGAAGAAGAAGAGCAAAGGATAGAAAACCTGTTTGAAAAAGTAATGATGGAAAACTTCCCTAATCTGATGAGAGAAAAAGTCACACAAATCCAGAAAACGCAGAGAGTACCAATCAAAAGGAAACCAAATAGGCCCACTTCAAGACATATCATCATTAAAATGGCAAAATTCCAAGACAAAGAGAGAATCTTAAAAGCAGCAAGAGAGAAACACGAAGTAACATACAAGGGAGCCCTAATAAGGTTAGCAGCTGACTTCTCAATGGAAACACTCCAAGCCAGAAGAGAATGGCAAGAAATATTCCAAGTAATGAGATCCAGAGGCTTGCAACCAAGGCTACTTTACCCAGCAAGGCTCTCAATCAAGACAGATGACCAAATAAGGAGCTTCCCAGACAAAAGAAGTCTAAAAGAATACACCTCCACCAAACCAGCTCTGCAAGAGATGCTAAAGGGACTGCCTTAAGGAAAGGAAGGAAAAGAGAGAGAAAGAGAGGAACACAGGTACAAAAAAAATGGCAATGAATATCAATAATAACCTTAAACGTAAATGGATTAAATGTTCCAATTAAAAGACATAGAATAGCTGAATGGATAAGAAGGCATGGCCCACACATATGTAGCCTACAAGAGACCCACCTCAGGACAAAAGACCTACACAGACTGAAAATGAAGGACTACAAACAAAATTTCCAAGCATATGGACAGCAAAAAAGAGCCGGGGTAGCAATACTTATATCAGACAAAATAGACTTCAAAAAAAGGGCCATAAAGAGAGACCCTGAAGGACACTTCATAATACTCAAGGGAAGAATCCACCAAGAAGACATAAACATTGTAAATATATATGCACCCAACATAGGAGCACCCAAATACATAAAGAAAATCTTGGAGGACTTCAAGAAAGATATTGATAGCAACACAATTATAGTAGGGGACTTCAACACCCCACTGTCAAAAATGGACAGATCTTCCAAAGAAAACATCAGCAAAGATATTGTGGCATTGAACAATGCCCTAGAAGAAATGGACTTAACTGATATATATAGAGAGACTTTCACCCCAAAGAAGCTAAATACACATTCTTTTCAAATGCACATGGAACATTTTGAAAGATAGACCATATGATAGGACACAAAACAAGCCTCAACAAATTCAAGAAAATTGAAATCATATCAAGGATTTTCTCTGACCACAAGGGACTGAAATTAGAAACCAACCCAAAGGAAAAAAAACCCAAAACACTCAAAATCATGGAGATTGAAGCGCATGCTATTAAACAATGAATGGGTCAAGGACGAGATTAGGGAAGAAATCAAAAAGTTCCTTGAAACAAATGAAAATGAACTTACAACTACCCAGAACTTATGGGACACAGGGAAGGCAGTCCTGAGAGGGAAGTTCATAGAGATAGAGGACTACCTAAAAAAAATAGAAACATTTAAAACAAACAACCTAACTTATGCCTACAAGAACTCGAGGAACAACAACAAAGACAACCCAGAGCAAGCAGAAGGATAGAAATAACCAAGATCAGAGCAGAATTAAATGACATAGAGACTAAAAGCACAATTCTAAGGATCAATGAATCCAGGAGTTGATTCTTTGATAAGATAAACAAAATCAACAGGCATTTAAGCAAGCTCATCAAGAAAAAAAGAGAGAGGGCCCACATAAACTCAATCAGAAATGAAAGAGGAGATATTACAACTGATGCCACAGAAATACAAAGGATTATAAGTCACTACTATGAAGATATGTATGCCAAGAAATATGAAAACCTTGGAGAAATGGACACATTTTTAGAAAAATATAATCTTCCAAAACTCAATAAAGAAGAAGCAGAAAGCCTGAACCGAACAATAACAGCGGATGAGACTGAAGCAGTAATAAAAAAACTCCCAAAACACAAAAGCCCTGGACCAGATGGTTTCACAGGAGAATTCTACGAAGCATTTAAGGAAGAACTAACACCTATCCTTCACAGATTATTCCAAAAAATCCAAAATGATGGAAGACTCCCAAACTCTTTTTATGAAGCCAGCATCATCCTAATCCCAAAACCAGAAAATGACACAACAAAGAAAGAAAACTTCAGGTCAATATCGCTGATGAACATTGACGCTAAAATCCTCAACAAAACATTAGCAAACCGCATCCAGCAATACATTAAAAAGATCATTCACCATGACCAAGTTGGATTCATCCCAGGGATGCAAAGATGGCACAATATTCGCAAAACAATAAATGTAATACACGACATAAACAAAAGCAAAGACAAAAATCACATGATCATATCAATACATGCAGAAAAAGTATTCGATAAGGTACAGCATCCATTTAAGATAAAAACACTTAGCAAAGTGAGAATAGAGGGAGCATTACTCAACATAATAAAGGCCATATATGAGAAACGTACAGCCAACATTATACTCAATGGACAAAAACGAAAATCTTTCCCACTAAGATCAGGAACAAGACAAGGTTGTCCATTATCACCACTCCTATTCAACATAGTACTGGAAATTTTAGCCACAGCAATCAGACAAGAAAAGGAAAGAAAAGACATTCAAATTGGAAAGGAGGAAACAAAACTGTCATTGTATGCAGATGACATGATAGTGTACTTAGAAAATCCTATAGACTCTGCAAAAAAACTACTAGACCTAATAATTAAATTTGGCAAAGCAGCGGAATACAAAGTCAATATCCAGAAATCAAAGGTATTTTTGTATACCAACAGTGAAACAGCAGAAACAGAAATCAGGGAAAAAAATCCCATTTGATATAGCAACAAAAAAAATAAAATACCTGGGAATAAACCTAACCAAGGAGGTAAAAGACCTGTACTCAGAAAACTACACAATACTGAAGAAAGAAATCATGGAAGACATAAACAAATGGAAACATATACCATGCTCATGGATTGGAAGAATCAACATCATCAAAATGTCCATAGTACTCAAAGAAATTTATAGATTCAATGCAATCCCTATCAAAGTACCTATGGCATATTCCACAGATATAGAACAAACACTTCAAAAATTTATATGGAACCATAAACGACCCCGAATATCAGATGCAATTTTGAGAAAGAAGAGCAAAGCAGGAGGGATCACAATTCCTGATATCAAACTATATTACAAGGCCACTGTAATCAAAACAGCCTGGTACTGGCATGAAAACAGACAGATAGACCTATGGAACAGAATAGAGAGCCCAGAAATAAACCCAAGTCTTTATGGGCCATTAACCTTCGACAAAGGGGACAGAAGCATAAAATGGAATAAAAATAGCCTCTTTAACAAATGGTGTTGGGAAATCTGGATGGTTACATGCAAAAAAAATGAAACTCGAGCACCAACTTACACCATACAGAAAAATAAATTCAAGGTGGATAAAAGACTTAAATATAAGTCATGACACCATAAAGTCCTAGAGGAAAACATCGGTAGGAAAATCTCAGACAATCCACACAGCAACATCTTCAATGATATGTCCCCTACAGCAAGGGACATAAAGGAAAGAATAAACAAATGGGACCTTATCAAAATAAAGAGCTTCTGTGAGGCTAAAGAAAACAGTATTAAAATAAAAAGAGAACCCACAGTATGGGAAAACATATTCGCCAATGATACATCAGACAAGGGTTCGATCTCCAAAATATATAAAGAACTCACATGACTCCACTCCAGGAAGACAAAAAACCCAATTAAAAAATGGGCAAACGACATGAAGAGACAGTTCTCCAAGAAGGACATAAGAGGGCCCAGAGACATATGAAAAGATGCTCAGCATCGCGGTAACCATTAGAGAGATGCAAATTAAAACCACAATGAGATACCACCTCATGCCAATCAGAATGGCCATCATCAACAAAGCAACAGATAACTGTTGGAGAGGATGCGGAGAAAGGGAACCCTACTGCACTGTTGATGGGAATGCAGACTAGTGCAGCCACTGTGGAAAACAGTATGGAATTTCCTCAGAAAACTAAAAATGGAACTGCCTTTTGACCCAGCAATTCCACTACTGGGATTATACCCTAAGAGTCCTGAAAAACCAATTCAAAAGAACCTATGCACTCCAATGTTCATAGCGGCACAATTCACAATAGCCACGTGCTGGAAACAACCTAAGTGCTCAACTACAAATGAGTGGATCAAGAAACTATGGTACATTTACACAATGTAATTCTATGCAGCAGAGAGGAAGAAGGAGCTTATACCCTTTGCAACAGCATGGATGGAACTGGAGAGCATTATGCTAAGTGAAGTAAGCCAGGCAGTGAGGGACAAATACCATATGATCTCACCTTTAACTGGAACATAATCAACAAAAGCAAAAGGCAAGCAAAACTTAACCAGAGACATTGAAATTAAGAACAATCTAACAATAGCCAGGGGGGAGTGGGGAGGGGACAATGGGGAGAAGCGTTTTCAGCAACCACTATAGAGGACACATGGACAGACCAAGTGGGGGGAGGGAGACAGGGAAGGGGGGTGGGATTCGAGGGGGAGGGAGGGGAGAGTATGCAGACAACTGTAATTGAACAACAATAAAGTAAAAAATAAATAAATAAATAAAATATTCAACATTTCACATTAAAAATAAATAAATAAAATTATGTCTTTTCAGTTTAGTTTCATTTAGTTTAGCTTACTTTAGTTTTAGTTTTAGTTTATGTATGTGCAGGGGTGGGCTCCTGGGCTTCCCTCCTCCCCAGCTAGCTCTTCCTGGCTTGCCAACTCCAGGATGCCTGGGAGGCGTGCTGACCCCATTGTTTTATTTAAACTACCTAGAACCAGCATTAAATTCAACATAGTAGTCAGTTCCAGCCTTTTCTCTCAACATTGCAAACAAACTGTTGGTTCAAAATACCTTATGATCTCATGGAACCAGCACTGTGCGTGTGGTCCGTCACTGACAGTTGATACACGGCGCATCAATACACACTTTCTCAGCCTCCTTGGGTTTCACTTCTGTGTTCTTACTGGCCTACCTGGAATGCTTCCTAACAAATTGCTTTCACATAAGCCTTCATCTCGGAGTCTTTGGGGAGCCCAATCCAAGACTGATGGGAAGGAAAAATTGACGAGTATAGAAGACTTCACATGAAAGAAAGGGGGAGAAAAAAACATTCGGGGGAAAAATAAACCCTGTCACTTTTTTTTTTTTAAATAGTAAATACTTTTTTTTAAAGATTTTTTAAAAATTTTTATTTATTTTTAGAGAGAGGGGAAGTTAGGGAGAAAGAGAGGGAGAGAAACAGCAATGTATGGTTGCCTCCCACATGGCCCTCACGGGGACCTGGCCTGCAACCCAGGCATGTGCCCTGACTGGGAATCGAACCGAGACCGCTTGGTTCCCAGTCCGCGCTCAATCCACTGAGCTACACCAGCCAGGGTAAAACCCTGTCACCTTTTAGAAGGAAAACATTTAGAATTCAGAATGCTTAGTAAACAAAGTCAAAAATAAAATGAGCCCTGGCTGGTGTAGCTCAGTGGATTGAGCGCAGGCTGGGAACCAGAGCGTTCCACTTGGATTCCCAGTTGGGGCACATGCCTGGGTTGCGGGCCAGGTCCCCAGTGGGGGCCATGTGAGAGGCAACCATACATTGCTGTTTCTCCCTCCCTTCCCTTCTCTCTAAAAATAGATAAGTAAATCTTTAAAAAAAATAAAATAAAATGATATATCAGTATTTCTCCAACTCAAAAGAAAAATCCCAGCATGTTCACCTCAGGAAATGAGGTACTGAGGACAGTTCAGCATGGCTGCTGCTTTGCTGTAAAAGATGCTGGTCCTCGGTGGTCGCTCCTCAGGCAGAAGGAGTGGCTTCACTGGGGAACTTTTTTGGAATGAAAAGTCTCAAATCTTACCCAAAGACCTACTGGATCAGAAACTCCGTGGATGGGGACTAGAATACGTTTTTTAGCAAATCCTCTGTGTGATTCAGATTCATTTGAGAACCACCGATGGACTTCCTGGTCCCAGGACATAAACTAAAGTGTTTTCCTTACCCAAAAGGAAGAAAGAACAGCTTTTGTATCTGCCTTAGGAGGGAGGAAAATAAGAATGAGTGTGCACCAGGTGAAGATGGTCAGTTGTAATGCTTATGACCACAAAACCCAACCGCTTCTGAATAGGTGCTGAAAAAAGAGAGTTTGATGAGAGCAGGTGTGTTGCATGTGCCATGGTTGATGGTGTTGTGGTTTCAGAAAGAAACACTGACCGTTGCCACTGGATGGGTTGTGACACCACCAATATCTGTTCCTACACAAACCAAGTGTTGGCAGAGAACGGACCTGAGAGACAGATCCCATAGAGATGTCAGGCCATGAGTATTAGAACAGTGGTCACTAACAACAAAGGAACAGGGAAAAGTGTCTTGCACTTGAAATTAGTGATGCTGTTCCTATCTGATGTACAGTTCATTATCATTTTCAGTGAAATGACAAAAACACAGAAGAATTCATTATTCACTTTCTTTTTAAAAACATTATTTATTGCCTTTTATTTTACAATTACAGTTGATGTACAATATCATGTTAGTTTCAGGTGTGCAACTCCAGAATTAGACATTTATACAACCTATGAAGTGATCACCTCAAGAAGTCCAGTACCCTTCTGGCACCCCACATAGTTATCACAGAATTATTGACTGTGTTCCCTGTGCTGTACTTACATCCCCATGCCTATTCTGCAACTGCCAATTTGATTTCCTAGTCTCTAATTCCCTTCACCTTTCTCACTCTTCCTCCCAAACTGTCTAATCTCACAGCCATCAAACTGTTCTCTGTATTTAGGAGTCTCTTTCTTTTCTGCTTGTTTATTTTGCTCTTTTGATTCTCCAAATAAGTGAAATCATCTGGCATTTGTCTTTCTCTGTCTGACCTATTTCACTCAGGATAATACCCTCTAGGACCATGCACGTTGTTGCAGGGAAAGATTTCATTCTTTTAAAGGCTGAGTCATATCCCATTGTATGTGTGCCCCACTTCTTCCTCCACTCATCTACTGATGGGCACTAAGGTGGCTTCCATATCTTGGCATTGTAAATAATGCTACAGTGAACATACACATTTCTTTGGATAAACGCCCAGAAGGGGAGTTGCCGGGTCCTTCTTTGTCTCCTGTTATAGCCTTTGTTTTAAAGTCTATTTTTTTCTGGAATAAGTACTGCTACCGCAGCTCTTTAGTTTTTTCTTTGTTTCCAGTTTCATGTAATACATTTTCCATCCCTTTAACTTCAGTCTGTGTGAGTGTTTTGACGTGAAGACGGCATATGGAAGGGTCTTGTTTGCTATCCTTAAGCCACTGTATGTCTTTTGATGGCAGCATTTAATCCACTTGCAGTTAAAATAAGTGTGGATAAATATGTTTATTGCCATTTTATTATTCATGTTTCTAATCTTTGTCATTCTTTTAAAAGAAGACCTTTTCACATTTCTTTTTCTGCTTTATTTCTTAATTGAATTTATTGGGGTAACATTGGTTAAGAAAATTATGTAGGTTTTATGGGTACATTTCTATAATACATCATCTGTATGTTGTATTGTGTGTTCACCACCCCAAGTCAAGTCTCCTTCCATCACCACTTACCCCTCTTTCACTCCGCCCCCTTCTTCACTGTGGTAATAACCCTACCGTTATATGCCTATGAGGTTTTTTTTTATTTTTTGCTCAATCCCTTCACCTTTTCCTCCAACGTGCTCTCTCCTCTCCTCTCACAGCTGTCAGTCTGTTCTCTGTATCCATGAGACTGTTTCTATTTTGTTTGCTAGTTTTTCCTGTTCATTAGAATCCACATGTAAGTGAAATCACATGGTATTTGTCTTTCTCTGACTGACTTATTTCATTTCCCATAATACCCTCCAGGTCCATCCATGCTGTCCCAAAAGGTAAGATGTGCAAACACACACATCCCAAAACTCCACTTAGATCCATATACAAAAATTAACTCATAAAATTTCTACATTGCTCTTCTGGCCTCAGCAAGAACAGTAAAGAATTTCTTCATTAGGCCATAGCACTAACTATGAAAGGCAAAATTGATACACCAAACTACACTTAAATTAAAAAATATTGGCTATCAACAGATATCATTTAGGATAAGTAAGGTATAGTCTGGGGAAGGTGCACAGGGAGAGGAAAATGACTGCACATATATGCATATATGATCCATAGATACATACATGTTATCTATACATGCACAAACACAAACATGCACACTTATATGGACTTCCATGTGCATTTTGAAATTCCTGCAATACAATGGGAAAACAACTAACTACCCTATTTTTTCATGAGGACATGACTTGAATAATTACTTCAAAGAAGATACCTAAAAAGCTAGTAAATATGTAAAAAGGTGTCCAACATCATTACTTATCAGGAAAAGAAGTTCAACAAAAAAGCATTCCACTGCCCATACCAGAATAAAAATACATTTTTGTGTATGGGATAAAACAGGGATCAAATAAAAATACCAAGGGTTAACAAGGATGTAGAGCAATTGGAATACTCAAACATTGTTGGTAGCAGTGCAAATTGAACCAAACATTAGAAAACAGTTTGGCAGTGATGTTTATAGAAGCTACTCAGAAGCCTACACTATTATCCAGCAGATCCACATATGTGACAGGAATCCCACTCATCTGCGTGACCGTGGGTCCCGGGAAGAGAATTCCCATGTCTGAGCTTGCTCCGTGGGAAGACACTCCCGTGAGGGCCAGCATGAAATCATGCTCTTGAGAAGGGGGTTCTTTGAGGGGAAATTGAATTATTGAATTACCTCACAGGAACTTGCTACCTTGCTGAGACCCTTCCCCCTGCCGGAGCCAAGAGATTATTATGCTAATTGTTGCCTGGGCACCCTTCCCCCTGCCAGAGCCAAGAGATTATTATGCTAATGGTTGCCTGGGCACCCTTCCCCC
>PVJI01030938.1:0-13619 GCA_004026765.1 Micronycteris hirsuta
GTGTCCTCTACAGTGATTCCTGAAATCGCTTCTCCCCATTGTCCCCTCCCCCCTCCCCCCTGGCTATTGTTAGACTGTTCTTAATTTCAATGTCTCTGGTTATGTTTTGCTTGCTTTCTGTTTTTGTTGATTATGATCCAGTTAAAGGTGAGATCATATGGTATTTGTCCCTCAATTCCTGGCTTACTTCACTTAGCATAATGAGAAAGAGCATAGTCTTGATCTTTATGTCATAAAGCTGGAGAAATGCTTCCTCCCGTAGTATGATGATATCAATTCAAAGGGAAGGGCTTAAGGCAGATGACAGAGAGGTCACAAGACTGACCGTGGACAATGGAAGTGTGGCCAACAATGCAGGGGCAGACTGGTTACTCTAGGCAAGAAGAGACGTTGACCTGGTATCTGGACCGTAGGTGTGCCTTGTTGATCACCCTCTGTCCCCTTCAAATCCAAGGCAAGTAGAGGCCACTAGTTCTGTGGTTGTTGGAACCTGCATCTGAAAGATGAGAAGCTTTCAGGCCTCTAGGTTTCCCAGCTCTAGGTCAATGCATAATTTAGGTGTCCAAATTGGGATGCCTTTTAGAATTAAAGGGGACATTAATAATGACTACCCTTGGACAACTGGATAAAATGACAGCTCCTGCCTTTGGAAAACTAAGACTAATGGTCACCCTTCTCCACACTAACCAGCTCCTGAAAGGGTCTCAAGAGTCTCCACACTGAAGCATTGGCTTAAATATATGAGCATCTCTAAGGATTCCTCACAAAGTTCTTTTTCTTACACATCAGCCCTGCATTTTCTTTTTCTGTGTTTGCTTTGAATCAAGTTGCAATGTTATGGATTAATAAAAAAGAATATTCAAAATTATTTTAATAAACGTTCCAAGGAGACACATGTTCATTTCAAGTTTGCCCTTGTTTTCTGTGGTCCTTCAAGGAGAGGGTTCCAGAGCTACCCAGAGTAATGGCATGTAAGATGAAGTCTAAAATCTCAAAAGGAGGATCCCCCAAATTCTAAGGAACTTTCTGACCTGTTCCTGGGCTAAACTTATAACATTACACGTCTACAATGTGTTTATTTTGATTTTCAGCAGCACATTTTGTATGTCTCAAAATCCACATTTAAAAAATCTAGACATGGGTGATCATGGGGTGAACTGCCCCTCTTTGGTTAGTTGCATCACCCATTCCTGCTTTCTTCTGTTTATCTGGATGATGGAGGGGTGAAGTTGCAGTGACACTTTGAGATAGGTGACTGACTCTGGTCCTTTTGTTCTCAAAACCAAATTTATTGATTACACCCCTTCTTGGCCTGTCTTATCACTAGAAAATTGTTGAACTAAAATCCCGTCGCTCTTGGCATTCCTAATTAAGATGGCTTTATTTCGAGAACCTCTGCTATCTGCTCCTTTTGATCACTGGGGAGGCCCTAACCATGCTTTTGGATCATTGTTCCCCAATCTTTCTTTCTGCATGTCTCCCTCTTGCTGGTGTGCACCTTGAGCTCCTGCTGGAAGTGCTGGTGCCTTGGGGCAGGGTCTGCAACTAGATAGAGAATGGGTACTTTGCTTTACCTCGAAAGAATTCTTTTGCAACATTGACTTTCACATAATATAGGCCCTGTTGTGTGCATGCTGAGGGCTGTCAGTTTGCAGTTAGTGCTCAATAAATCCCATGCCCCTGAGTTGGCTTCACCTCATAAAACTCCTACATGATGAAGTCTGACACATGCAATTGGAAGCCTCTGCTGAGGCCCACCAGACCTGAGCATGTACATGTGCTCTTGCTGTGTCTGTGTCCTGAGCCTGGTGGCCCCTCACATGGCTGCAGAGAGAGTATGCCTTCTTTGCCCTGCTGAAACACTGTCCCCTCGGGTCGTGGAAGAGATGCCTGACTGCTAGAGGCCCCTCCTGCTCAGTCAGAAGTTAGCACTCCGATGCCTCTGAGGGGCTTGTTTTTGGCAAATTGTGTTTCGTAAATTTTGAAATAATTAAAAATAAATAACAAAAACATCTTTGACTGGGAGAACTGCCAGGTCATTTGTGATTTAGAAATACTATTTAATATGTCCTTTGCTTTAGCAGAGCTTTGAGGAAAGGGGAATCTGACATTTGATCCTAATCATCTGAGTTAGAATGAGCAGATTCCAACTTTTCTAGTCATAGCCCTAAATAACAATAATGAATGTTAGGTGCTTCCAAATGAGTACTTCTGAGGATCACTCAAAAGGAGGAACTTCATGATTAAAATTTGTCAAAAAAGAAACTCATGAGATAACAATAAGGCTACATCATGATTACAGGTGAGCTTGGGGCTAAGAGGGGTCACAAAGAGCCACTTCTGAGTCATGAAAGTTACAAGGATCACCATGACCTTCTTGGATGGTACAATAGACCTTTTTTTTTTTTCAGTCAACACAATAAAGTCTTAATTAAGTTCACTTATTTATTTATTTATTTATTGAAATTCAGTTTAAAGACTATAGAGTCTAACACAAAATGTAAGAGGCTTTTCCTGCCTTACCCACAGGCTCTTTCCATTATAAAGATCTGTTAGGGCATTTAAAATAATGGGCTTCTTCCTGGATAATATAGCATAGATTATAAAAAGAACATGAGCATTGCACACAGTCTTACCGGTCCTGTCACATTAGAGTTACAGTCCCTTGGTATCCTCAGGAGATTGGTTCCAGGACCCCTGTGGATATTAAAATCCAAGGATGCTCAAGTCTCTTATAAAATGGTGTAGTATTTGCATATAACTTATGCACACCCTCCCATATACTTATACTTTTAATCACCTCTAGATTACTTTTAATGCCTAATACAATGTAAGTGCTATATAAGTAGTTGTTAAACTTTATTGTTTAGGGAATAATGACAAAAAAAAAGTACATACGTGTTCCATACAGATGCAACCAATGTAGGCCTAACTAAATAGTGCATAATTGATAATAACATATACTCCCCTTCTTCCCCTAATATTTTTAATCCATAGTTGGTTGAACCCCAGGATGCATAACCTGTGGGTACAGGTAGCTGACTTTGCTTCCTCTCTAAGTGTCATTTCCTTATCTCAAAAATTTCTTTCCTTATGAGATGGTGGTGAAGTTTAAGACTTAATGTGACAAAAAATGCATGTGACACAAAATGATTACTTAAAAAAATATGGTGGAAAAAAAATAAAAATAAAAAAATATGGTGGATATCTCCCTGTCTCCTGGGATGGAGGCAGAATAATCTTCTCTACTTATCTCTTCCTCTCTTAAGATGTGGCATGGAGGTAAGAGCCACAGAGTGATGAGGAATCATCTTTCTCAAGGAGCAGCTCTGCCACTTTATGGCTGCAGCTCTGGCACTTGGTCCAACTTGTTACGGAGTTGGGTGGGAAACATCCTGGGAAAGAGTTGGGGTCTATGATAAATGATAGGATCAGAGAGTGAGCTGAACAGCAAGTCTCAAGAAGGTCAAGGTCCTCCTGCAGAGTCCTGTCCTCATCAACATCTTGTCCCCAGTTACAGCTAGAGGTGGTGGCCATGAACTGCATCCAGTCAATGGGTTACCCTGCTGTGTACCAGATGTGTCACCAGGCACAGTTTCAGGCTCTGGGGATACAGTATTGCATAAAATACATGAAAACTCCAGTCCTCTTCTTCCTTACATTTTGGTGGAAAATAACTGAAGTGTGTGACTCCATCAGTAAATATTTGTGGTCTTGAACAGAATTATCCACCTGTGTATATCACCACTCCTGAACAAAAGCTCTGTATTTGCATTACCCCTTGTTCTCCTCTGGCTCCTCTTTGAGTTGGGTCCTTAAGATTTTAGGCTGGGGGGTGCGGATCTCATTCTCTGGATACCTGCCGAAAGATAGCCTGATGTCCCCCTGCACATTAGCCTTTGGACTCCACACAGAAAGCTATTTTCATAGAGTAAGTCCTTGGTGTGGATTACAAAAAAAGGCCCAGAGGCAGGGTATCCAACATGATTGTGTGAGGAACTAGGAAAACCCTATTCACAGTGAAATGACCATTTAACTGGTGAAAATTATTCTAAAAATAAAACACAACCCCAAAACTATTTAAAGCCTCTAGTTATTGTTCTAAGGGCACACATCAAAGGGAGAATCATTGGAGAAAATCTTAAGCTTCCTAAGGATAGCAAGAGTCTATGGCTTTTGAGCCATGACATGCTCCCCTCACCCCCACCTCAAGCTCTGGGTGATGATAGCTCTACTCTGGGCAGCAGGAGCACAGAGGATGGGGTTCACCAGCTTATAATCTAGGCTGCAGTTTACCACAGGAGGTGCATATCATCTGCATGTCTCATTTTCTCTAGCCTTGTGTTGTGGAAGTCGTGTTCCATATGGGCATGGTGTTGAGGACTTGAGCTCTCTTCCCCACATAACACCTATTTGTAGGCTGAAGGTTTACCAGGAATACTGGGACCTGATTGCACCACTCCAGCTTGCCTATGGGTAGAATTGAGACAACAAGGGACCACCATCCCTTCTGGTGTGTGCTCAGCGAGCAGGGGTGTCCCTCTATGCCCTGAGGCCAACTTGAAAGTGATTCCTGTGCCACACACAGACTCATTAAGAAGGGGCTTAAGCACAGCCTCTGACCAAACTAAAGGGGTGGCTACTAGAAAGCCAAGTATAAAATGAAATCACATTTATTCCTGGTTGTTTGTATAACTACACATGCCTCAAGCTACACCTTCTCAGGAAACAGATACTGAGCTGCTAGTCCCAGGCTAAAGACATCATAAACTCCCTGAACTGTGAGAGTGTCTACAAGTCACACACCCATCCCATAGTAAACTGTGAAAATCTAAGTGGCTAAGGGAGGGGCTTAATCACACTTCTGACAAATTAGAGGTTTATGTGGACCCAGGGTGACCCCTAAGAAGCCAGCTAAATGACACAACAAGGAAAAATATCTGAAGAGGAACATCAGACACTACACACAGATTTAGCCCAGCCAAATCACTAACCGATTAAACAAACAACCAAATTAACAAGAAAATCAGTATCCTGACTGCAATATGCTATCTAAGTATCCAATTTTCAAAAAAAAAAAAATGAGCCACACAAAGAAACTGGAAAGTGTGGCCAATATGCAGGAAAAAACAGGCAGTAAAAACTGCCTTGGAGGCAGCCCAGACATTGGACCAGGTAAACACTTCAAAGCAGGTATTTTAAATATGTTCAAAGACCTAAGAAAGCCATGTTTAAAGAATCAAAGGAGAGTATGATAAATAGAGAATATCACTGAAGGGGTAGAAATTATAAATAAAAACCAAATGGGAATTCTGGAGTTGAAAAACGAAAACAAAAATGAAAGTTCAATAGAGAGGCTCAACAGTAGATGTGAGTTGGTGGAAGAAGGAGTCAGTAAACTTTGAAGATAGATAGATAAAAATTATGTAACATGAAGAACAGAAAGAAAAAAGAATAAAAAAATGAGCAGAGCCTCAGAGAAATGTTGGACATGTAAGCACACCAACATGCATTAATGGGAGTTCCAAAAAGTCTATGGAAGATCTTTCTCTGTAGAACTGTTCAAACAGGTTTATTTTAGCCCTCCAGAGGGTAACTATCATAGATGTTTCAAAGTTTGTTGACTGATAACTATGATAAGAAATATATTTTACATTGCAATAGCTGACCACACATGTTTATATGTGTACTGGAAACAGAAATTTCATGAAATAATACTTACCTTATTGTATACAATTTACTTGAATTTTTAAAAGTCTATTTTATTTAAAAAATTTATACTGATGGTCACAGCCCACTGAAATGATCTCATGACACCCTAACGGGTACCCTGCTAAATTAAGAAATATGAGGGAAGACCCAAAAAACCCAGAATTTATTTATAAAAAATTGTGTATTTATTCTTACATGTTTAAACTTCAGTAGCCTTCAAAGTACTTTCCATTTGATGCAATACACTTATCAAGATGTTTTTTCCACTGATCAAAACAGTTTTTGAATGCATCAATTTTGATGCCCTTTAGCGCTCCTGCCATTTTTTATTTCACCTCTTCCACATTGGTAAAATAAAAAAACTCCCTTGGAGGACTTTTTTCATTTGGGTAAAGAAAAAATAGTTGCTCAGGGTGAGACTGGGTGAGTAGGGAGGGAGGGGCATGGAGGGCGTGCCATTTTTGGTCAAAAACTGCTGCACACTCAGTGCAGAGTGGGCAGGTGCACTCGTAAATCACCCATTGGGAACTGGGCAAGTGCATTAAAAAAGCCTTCCAAAAAATTCACTGAAGTCGCTCTCATAGCCTCTAAAATGCCAGCTGATACAGATGGGTTCCTAGAACACTTACTTAATAAGTGGGGGAAGCCTGTCCAACAAGGTGCCCCCCACTCCAGAAGATAATTCCTTTTGGGGGGCTTACCCCTTGTATACCTAGCATAACCAGTGGGTTCTCAGAATCTCCCTTCCTCTTTTGGTGTGCTTCCATCCTGCCTGATATGCAGCATTCGCTCAATATTTATTTATTCCCCAGTGAATGTATAAGGCAGTGATTTATTGAATACCAATGGTATACCAGACATACTCTAGGTCCAAGGATCCATCATTGAATAAAATAAATCTCTGCCTTTTTGTCCCTTACATTCTGGTTGAGTGAAACAGATGTTTAAAAATATAGATAAGTGAAACATGTAGCATGTTAGATGGTAATAAATTCTATGAAGTAATATGAAGCCAGGGAACGGGTATAATGAGGGTTTGTGGAAGCACTTAAGTATAGATCTGAAAAAGGTGAAGAATGAGCCATGAAAATATGTTGTGGAAGAGTTTTATAGGTGGGGGGAACAGCAAGTGCAAAGGCTCTGAGGTGGAGGCATGCCAGGAAAACTCAAGAAATAGCAAGAAAAACAGAATGGTTGGAGTGGATTGATGAAGAGGAACATAATAAGAGAGGAGGGCAGAGAGATAGCAAGATCAGATTATGTAGGGCTTTGTAAGACTTTTGGCTTTTTTTCTGAGTAAGATGAGTAGCCATTGGAGAGTTGTGAGCAGTAAGATGGCATGATGTGGCACACACTTTAATAGTATCATTCTGGCTGCTGAGTGGAGATTAGATTGAAGAGGAAAGGAAGGATTCAAGAAGAATGATTAGGAAGCTTTTGTAGCGGTTTTGTTACCAGAAAGTGACCAGGCCCTCAGTGGGTCTGCCTCAGGTTGGCCAGTAGTATGTGGGTTCTTGACTTCGTGCAGGAAAGATTTCACAACAGGAGTCCAGCTGATTTGAGGGTACATTTATTAAAGCTGGGGACAGTGAAACAAAGGGTAGAAAAAGCAACAGGAGAGAGGCTAGGTGGTGCTCTGCTTTGGCTATCTAGAAATATTAGGGCAAGCTTAGGGAGCTAGCCTGGGATGAGCTGCCACTGTCTGCTGCTCCCCTGGTTGCAGGGCTCATGGGGTCTCTTAATGTTTAGGAGAGAAAAGTAAAGATGCATGTCTGAAAAGGAAGAAAGACATGAGTGTGCTCTAGAGTGGGCCTGCACTGAATCTTTGTCTTGAGTGTTCTTATCTGTTTTCTGAAGTTGGAAATTTTAGGGGAGGTCTTAGAGGAAGATTTCAATAGAATATTCATTAGCTTTATGCTGATGTGCCAAGATGAGATTTATTCCACTAACTTCATCAGTCCTTGGGTGTGGTTGGCATAAATGCCACTAATTGGATTTCTGTGATTTATGCTATTTACTTTCTGGTTGGGGAGAAGAACTGTAAACCATTTACTCGTAGGTGCTCCAAAGATAACAGTTTTGCAGCTTCTTTTGTGCATTTGAAATTAAGGAAGAAATGTAAGGAAGATTACATGAAGGTAGGAGAAAACAAGACAGAGACTGGATTATAGTATAGTTAAGATTGTGTTCTCACACTTTCGAAGGAGGTATGAGAATGGTCATGTGCTAGAAGGAAAGGGGCATTTCAAAATCGTGTTCACCTAGATTCACAGAAACAATGGACAAGGCTTGCTTAAGGCAAAGATAAAACTTTTACTACAGAAGTTATAAGCCCAGGGCATAACTACCCATCATGACCTGACCAGTTAGGAATTTATGATCAGATCACCTTGTTAGATTACTTTCCATAAAACATCCCTCACTTCTCCTCTTCTCCCCACTGGACCTTCCTCAAACACTAAGAAGCTCATCTCATGTCCCATGACCCTAAATATGATTTCAGCTGGTTGGAGATGAGGGAGTTATTTACATTAAAATAGATGATATCTAAAGACCAGGATGCTAGACCCATTAAAAAAGAAGATGAAGAGCTATGATTCTGATAGGCGAGGCAGTTGGATCGGACACATTGGGGTGGAGCCCCTGTCCTTCTGCCCTTCTCCAACCCTAAATCTCATGTTTCCGACACTCTGATGGTATCTATCAGCCTAGCCTTCCATCCTTGACAACCATGATTTCTGTCTTTTTGTTTAATCTGAGCAAAAGCAAACTGATTAGGAGAAATTGGGTATGCCCCAACCTGTTCCCTGCTTCATGTCTGAACAGAAGGAAAATCTCTGCACGTTAGGCCACTCTCTGTGCACACTTTCTGTTTCACTCCTGTCTGCTCCTTTCTGTGGAAGGCAGCTGAGTATTACAGAGGCAGGTAGCTGGAGGTTGTCCACCAGTGCATGCTAATATCGCCCCCTGCTGTTCCAGCACTGCCTAGGAGCCTTTGGGTTCTCTGTGCCCCAAGTCTGATTCCAAGGAGACAGATAACTTTAGTTCTTCCTCCATCAGCAAGACTAAATGTCTGGGAAGAGATAGGATGAAGTTAGTGCCCTACTTTTCCATTTCTGACAGTCTAGTTTAGTTGACATTATTTTCAACAAATATTATACACTTGTACTCTGAAGAAACCATCTTTACACAGCTAGCAGAACTAAGTGAGTCCTTTCAGGGATGGAGAGTAGCTTCCCCATAACATGCTTAAACACAATTTCATCTTTAAGTCTGTAACACTTTCTTCGTTGGCACTTTCCCTTTCCCCCATCCTTAAGCACTTTGCCTGTGCAGGGAAGGCGCCGTGCTCTTAAAGACGATATTACTGAAAATGATTCTCTCTCCAAAGTCTCAGTAAACAATAAGCTACATGTTCATGAGTGGACAAGATTAGCCCATCCTGTATGTCATGTAAAATACATGGCATGGATACTTTCTGCTAAGTAGAAAACTGAGAATTCAGCTGTGAAAAGCTTTGTAAAGAAAGCTGCATGTTACAGTTTACAGGTCAATTGATATCTTCCTTGGAGACTGCCTTCATTTCTGGCTTGGACATGCTGATACACCAATGCCACGTCAGTCAGCCCTACTCAAGGATTCATAGGGAAGGTGTGGTCTCCAGGGAACATTGCTTTTGCACAATCATAGTCCCAAATGACACAGTCCTCTCTCTTACTTCGTTAGCGTTTTGAATGCAGTAGTCCTTTATTGGTGGGTTCTTTGAGTACATTTTTTTTAGATGGATGGGTCAACACTAATCCAATGAAACCATTCTCATTAAATCAAAGCCTCTGTAAATAATGGTTTTTTCCCCTCTGTGGAATTCATCTTTCTGTGACAACACGAGATGTTGTAGTGATTTGTGCACTGTTGCACCTCACTTAACTGGGCAGATTAGATAAGAGGGATCTCTGCAGCTGAGGGTCCCCAGATCCTCTGTGGTTATCACTCATGTCCTGAGTTGGGAAAGAGATGTAGGGATTTAGCCAAAAATGGTTTTCAGAGCCAAATATCCAGGATTTTCTTCTTTTTTATTTTGAACTGACCTTGCTTATTTGGCAAATGCCTTCACTTACAACCCAATGCATTTACAAATAATACAGTGAATTGGGACAGAAGAGCAAGTGTTTCCTGATGATATTGCCAGATTTCATTGTTAAGGATATTACCACAATAAGAGACAATCATATGTTTTTCACACCACGCATTGTTTCTATAACATATTTTTGCCCAGTGAATTAGTAGCACATGGAGATGGGAATTACAAGTGTGTGGGTCTATGCATTTATAAATGTTTCACAAATTAAGATGATTTATACATTAAACTGGATTATTTAAAAATTGATAGAAGGTAGAGAATAGTAGAAAGTAGAGAATTTATAGAAAGTGCAGAGAATAGTTTGATAAAAGATTTTTTAAATCAAGTATACAAAAATATTTTTTTGGAATAATAGGCAGTAAATTTAAAACAATAAAATAAAAATGTTTTCATGTTTTGTTTTGTTTTTTTGGGAGCCACTGAGGCTATTTTGTTTGCCGCTATAAGCATATGTGCAGAGTCTAGCCTTTTTCTAGCCTGGTGGGTCTAAATGAGATGGTTTTTTGAGCAATTAAAATGACAAAATATTTTGAAGACTTATACTGATGTTGTATTGGGTTGACCAAAACGTTTGTTTAGCTTTTTCCATACGGTGGCTCTAGTAGTGCTTAGTTGTCTTGAACTTCATTTGAAACAATTTTGTTAGATTGTATAGTGACAGCTGTTATATCAATGTGCATTTAAAAACAACTTACAAAAATTATTCAAATACACATGGAACATTTTCAAAGATAGACCACATGATAGGACACAAAACAAGCCCCAATAAATCAAGAAAATTGAAATTATATCAAACACTTTTCTCAGACCACAAGGTCCTGAAAGTAGAAACCACCTTCAAAAAAACCCCAAAACACTCAAAAACACTCAAACTCATGGAGATTGAACAGCATGCTATTAAACAATGAATGGGTTAATAATGAGATCAAGGAAGAAATCAAAAAGTTTCTGGAAACAAATAATATTGAACATACAACAGTCCAAGACCTACGAGACACAGTAAAGGCAGTCCTGAGAGAGAAGTTCACAGTAATACAGGCCCACCTAAAAAAGATAGAAACATTTCAAATAAATGACCTAAACCTATATCCACAATAACTGGAGGAACAACAACAAAGCCCAGAGCAAGTAGAAAGAAGGAAATAAACAAGATCAGAGCAGAAAAATGACATAGAGACTAAAAGAACAATTCAAAGAATCAATAAATTCAGGACCTGTTTCTTTGAAAAGATAAACAGAATTGACAAGTCTTTAAGCATACTCATCAAGAAAAAAAGAGAGGACTTAAATAAATAAAATCAGAAATGAAAGAGGAGAAATTACAACTGATACCACAGAAATACAAAGGATTGTAAGAAAGTACTATGAGCAACTATATGCCAGCAAATTTGAAAACCTGGGTGAAATGGACAAATTTCTAGAAAAATATAATCTGCCAAAAGTGAATGAAGAGCAAGCAGAAGCCTGAACAGACTGATATCAGCTGGTAAAATTGAAGCGGTAATCAAAAAGATCCGGGCACACAAAAGCCCTGGACTGGACAGTTTCACAGGAGAATTTTATAAAACATTTAAGGAACAGCTAACCCCTATCCTTATCAAATATTCCAAAAATCCAAGAACAGGGAAAACTCCCCAACTCTTTTTATGAGATCAGCATCATCCTAATCCCAAAACCAGATAAAGACACAACAAAGATAGAAAAGTACAGGCCAATATCACTGATGAACATAGACACTAAAATCCTCAAAAAATTTTTGGCAACCGCATCCAGCAATACATTAAAAAGATCATACACCATTATCAAGTGGGATTTACCTCAGGGATGCAAGGATGGTACATATTCATGAATCAATAAATGTAATACAGTCATCCCTCACTATATCGTAGTTCACTTATTGTGGCTTCACTGTATCATGGGTTTTTAAAAGAAAAATATATCTAATTCTGTATCATGGAGTTTTCACTATATCGCGGGATTTTGTGGTATATAGGTATTTATATAATATTTATGATTTTAATTATTTTTGCTTAAAAATTTAAGACAATATAAAAATATAAAAAATGTTAATTCAAACATATTAAAAGAATATTAAATAGAAATAAAATACAGTATGTACATATTTCATCAGCGGATGAATACCATACTGTATACAGTGGAAATGCAGTATGCCACTATCACTTGCGCAAGTTTGCCAACGTGTGATTGTACACGGCACACTATTGGCTGATGGAATGGAAGGCGACCAGCCACAGCACTGTGTTCTGTATCCTGGGCACTGATTGGTTCAGTGACCATAGCATCGCTCTCTTTGCTCTTCTTCACTATGCCCATATGTTCAGCATCACTCCTTGTCCATTTCACATCGATGTCTGATCACTGTGCATAGTGTTGCTTTGTGGTGTTGTATTTTTGTGAAATTTTTGTAAAAGTTTGAATTTATTTCAAGCCCTACAATGCCACCCAAACGTTCTACGCCTTCTAAGGCTGCTGGCAGTGAACCCGAGTGCCAGAGGAATATGCTTACCATAAAAGAAAAGGTGTTGCTTCACTACATGTTAAAGGAAGGTGAAAGCTACACTGCTTTAGGCAGCCATTAAAGGATCAATGAATCTACTGTTCGTTAGATAAAGAAAGACGAGAATATTAGGTCTACAGCAACAATGACTTTTAACAAGACTGCAAAGAGGGTGATCACTTCCCACAATAAGGCCTGCATTGGCCCTGTGGATAAATGACAGCAGGAAGAAGAATATCTCGCTGGATGCCAACACCATCCAGACAAAGGCCAAGAAACTTTATGATAGTTTTGTGGAAATCACAGATGTTCATGATGGTGACAAGGATGAAGACGAGGATGACGACACAGAAGCAGGACTGTCAAGTGCTTCTTCCACCAGACCAACCCCATTCAGTGCCAGCAAGGGCTGGTTTGACAAATTTCAGAGACGCTTTGGACTCAAGAGCATTTCTCTGCATGGAGAAGCTGCTTCTGCGGATGTCCACTTACAACCGTTGATGGATGAAGGCCTGACAGAGAAGACGAAGTCGGCAAGTGAAGAAGAGGTTGAGGAACAAGACGAACTATGGGTTGGAGAAGAGGAGGAAGTTGGCCTAACACTCGATCGTCTTGCAACCATGGTCAGAATGGCCAAAGAATTTTAGCAAGTGGCTGAAGAATGGGACCCCCAGATGCTTCATTCATTGCACTTCATAAATACAATCGAGAGTGGCATGTCAGTTTATAAAAACCTTCTCACTCAGAAGAAAAACCAGTGCCAGCAACTCCCTATAACTATGTTCATCACTCAGACAAAAAGTACAGTTACACCTATGCCTTGAGCGGAAATAGAAGTTACGGCCCAGGGCGAAGATACTGCACCACCTGATGAAGTGCCTAAGATGAAGTGGTGCCTTCAGAAGAGCTGTATGCTCTTGTCTGTGCAGTACATTCATCTCATTGTCATCACCTTCATTGCCATCAGTACTGCACAGCTACATAATTCATGATCTTCATCATTCAAGTTGTAGTATACTTCACTGGTGAGTACCCATATAGAATGTTACATGTGGCAGTGATTTCCACACGTGTGTAAACACACAGTCCTGAGAATCTACACGTTTTGAGCACAGCTCCGTGTGACTCCTGTGTGAGCAAGTGTGGATCATGTCTGTGGGATGGGAATTCTCTAATAGGAATTTGGCAAAGGTGTATCTTAAAAAATTCCGGCTTGCTGATCTCTTTCACCTGGTCCTGTCTGCCACC
>PVJI01030939.1:0-13620 GCA_004026765.1 Micronycteris hirsuta
GCATTCACCTATGCCACCATCTTAGGAAGTCTCCAAAATCAGTAAGATTTTAAATCACATATTTTCTGTTCCTATCTCCAAATGACATCATCTCCCTGGTTCATGAGCTTTGTTCCTTCACTTGCATGGTTATTAATTTTGGTGCAGTCAGGACAATCCTCAGCTGCAAAGTCCTCTTCACGAATATGCATGTATGAAGACTCACTGCCACACATATTCCTAAATTATTTGTGCTGCTTAGGTCCACATCATGACCTTTTCTACAGAAAGATAGAAACAGTTCCCAACCTCAACAAATTTATAATCTATGTGAGAAGACCGTCATATACAAAACTGACTGCCCTATAGAATGGAATTCATTTCCTTATCCATTCATTGAGTTATTATTGATTCATTCAGCAATGTTTATTTAACACATTTTGACACAGGTTCTGAAAAAGCTAGCACAGACACAAAGACTAATAAAATATAGTAGTCAACTGACTGTAATGTTTCTTATTCTTGCTACAGTATCTCTGCCCTACCCTAATCAAGGCTCTATAGTTCAACAACCAAAAGAAAAAATTGTCTACAATTTTCCCCAGAATGTTCAGTCTAAAGACAGTTGTCCATTCTTCTGAATGCACAAATTTATTTAATATTTCCCCTCTTCAGAAGCCTTTAGTTACACCTCATAACCTATGGAGTAAATTTTAACTTCCTTAATTGGCAATAATTTAAGGGGCTGATATCTTGGCCCCAGTCTATCTTTCCCATCTTAAAAGACTAACATACTGAGGAGTGATTTACATTACCCTAGCCTTTTACATATATTATGTTGTATACATTACCCTAGCCTTTCATATATATTATGTTCATAATAATACTGCAGATTCACAGAGGGCTGTTGTGTGTTTCCCCAAAACTTTCTTTTCTTCCTAGAAACACCAAAGTCTTTATTTCTAAGCCCCTGACATCTAGGTGGAGCCATGTGACTAGTTTTGGCCAATGATGTAGATAGATTTAGTTTAGGTACAGGCCTGGGCCCTTGGAGATCTTCTCCTACAATCCCTTCTCCCTTCTGTTGTGAGTTTGGGCACCATATTTGAAGAATAATGACATCCCAGATGAAGTGCCTGAAAGTCACCCTACTGTAAGACAGGATAGTAAGAAGCTAGGAAAATTCCTTGGGAAATGGAATAGGGAAACTGAGACAGGTGGCTGAGCAATTTACAGCCAGGTACAAAAGATCACCTCCCTGGAGATAACATCTAGGCCTCAGTTCTATTTCAGCTCCAGGTCCAGAAAAGCAGCAAAACCAGGTGGGTGACACTAGAACAAACCGCAATGACTAAAGACCCCTGGTAAAGGAAATTCATGCATCCCACTGTGGGAATTGTAGCTCTAATGTTTCACGTCTAAGGGAGCAAGGACTCCTGTGGAACATGGGACGGCAAGCAGGACCCACGTGTATGACAGCGGAATTTCCTGTGGGTAAATCAGGATGGCATATTTCTCAGATTTAAAACTTGTTCTTGCTAAAACCTCTCTCTCCCTGAATCAAAAGAACTTATGCTAATGCATGCCTAGCTTCCTCAGACCAGTGAGTTCAGCCCAAGCCTATTGTCTTTCCATCTGCATATCTATCCTCTTGATGCGCCATCTTGGGCGTCTACCACTTAATGTAAATCTACAATCCATGCATAGTTAATGAAGACCATTCAGATGTAATGTGCCAGAGAAACAGCAATAAAAGACTGGTCGGGACACAACGCTTGGGACCTCTCCCAGATGATAATCGAGGGGTCGTGTGTTCCCGGAATTTCTAGTCCAGTGTATTATGTGTGAATTTATTCATGCACCTGCCATGGCAATACAAATTTTGCTGGCCAGAATTCACAACAATGTGTCTTGGTGTAGTCCTCTGTGGGTTTAACTTGTTTGGAATTTGTTGAGCTCCCTAGTCTTGTATTCTATTTCCCTCACCAGATTGAGGAAGTTTCTTTCATATTTTTTTAAATAATTTTTCTATTTCTTGGTGTTTCTATTCTCCTTATGGCACCCCTATGATTTGGATGTTGGAATGTTTAAAGTTGTTCCAAAGGCTCCTAAGCCTCTCCTCATTTTTTTGAATTCTTGTTTCTTCATTCTGTTCCAGTAAAATGTTTATTTCTTCCTTCTGTTCCAAATCATTCATCTGAGTCTCAGTTTCCTTCCCTTCACTGTTAATTCCCTGTATATTTTTCTTCATTTTACTTACTGTAGCCTTAATTTCTTCTTTTATTTTGCAGTAGTACTCAATCATTTCTGTGAGTATCCTGATTATAAGTGTTTTGAATTCTGCATCTAGAGGTTGGTTATCTCCTCATCACTTAGTTATTTTTCTGAAATTTTGATCCATTCTTTCATTTGGGCCATATTTCTTAGTCTTGGCACACCTGTTATGTTGTAAAGGGTGGAGCCTTAGGTGCAGGGCCAGTGCAGGGCAACCCACTTTGCTATGTTTTGGCGCTGTAGGCAGTGGAAGGGTCAGGAAGGAGGGAACACCGTCACTTGCTCAGCTCTCACCCTGCTTTCAGTCACTTCCTCACTTTCTATAAGTGAATTGCACCCTTCCAGGTGCTGCCCTGGTGCTGATTCCTGGGTGGGAGGGTATTTTGTATGTTCTAGGACCCTGTAGGCCCCTCCAGTGGACTCTTCTGAGAGACTGGCAGTTTCTTCTGCCACTGTAACCACCACAGGTTACAGAGAGAGATTCTGAGGCTTTATTTCCCAGCACTGGAACCCTGATGTGCATGATCTGTCTTGCTCCTCAGTTGTCACTCCTAATTTTTATCTGCACACAAATGTGGGACAGCCCAGTCTGCCAGCCACTGCCTTACCTAACGATCCAGACCACCAGCTGCCACCTCACTGTGCATCCTCTCTGCCCTGACTGCTGTCTCCGCCCCTCCTACCAGTCTGGATGAATGTTCCTTCTTTAACTCCTTGGTTGTTAGATTTACATACAATTCCATTTTCTGGCAGTTCTGGTTGATTTTTGTTTTTAAATTGGTTGCCATCTTTCTTTTGGTTGTGCGAGGAGGTGAGGTATATCTACCTATGCCTCCATCTTGGCCAGACTCTTAGTTCTGATTTTTAAGTGTACTTGGAGATCCTCTGATCTTCTCTATGAGCCACTTGATTACATAAAGTTTTACTTCATGTTTCAAAATGAATTGACACTGTCTACGTTAGCTGGAACTTGACTCAAGAAAATTGGATAGTGGAACAGACTATTAACAAGCAGTTATTCTAGATGGTGGCATAGGTTAACATGGCTCACCTCCTTGCACAACCACATAAAAATTTCCACTAAACTATGGAACAACTATCATTAAGAACCATCTGAAACTGAGCTGAATGCAAGTTCAACAACTACAGAATTAAAGAAGAAACCACATCAGGACTGGTAGGAGGGACAGAGACACATAATGGGCTGGTCCCAGACCCACCAGTGGTGGATAAAAATCAAGAGCGATATTTCAAGAGCAAGGGTTTCCAGCCCCACACCATGCCTCCCCAGCCCAGCATTCTTATCAGAAAGATAAGTCTCCATAACTCTGGCTGTAAAAACCAGTGAAGATTGAGGCTGTACGAGATAGAAGCATCTGGAATTCCAGACAGTTCTTAAAAGAGCCCATGCACAGGCTCCCTCCCTCTGAGCTTCAGCTCAGGGACAGCAGATTGAGGGGCATCAGAGACATGAGGTAGAACTGAATTATCCAGCTCAGGGTGAGAGCTGGGAGGTAGCTATCTCTCAGACAGAAGTGCTGACAGAGGCCATTGCTCCTTTTCTTAGCCTTCCCCTGACAGAGACAGTGGGTGGGTGCCATATCTGAGACTCTGTCAATGTGGCTCATAGTATTTGTCCCACCCTGATGATTCCCTGAGGCCCTGCCTGACCCAACTTTCAGACCCCCACAAGCTGTTTCCAGTGGCTTTTCCATATAAATGGCTTGTTTGGCACATGCTTCATATTTTCCTAAATTCTCTCAGACAAGCAGTATCTAGCTTCAGCTAGGCCCATATTTCTTGCTAAGTTGACCTAGGCTTGGCACTAGCAGCAGATGGCTTTGATTCACAGCTTGGTCTCTTTTGGGCACCTCCAAATCCAGCACAAGTAGCAGTCATCTGCAGATCGCTTTGTAGCTAATGCTGTGTGATCATGGACAGAACACAGGTGGTGACTAACCTTGGACATGCCAAAAGCAAGCAAATCTCAACTACAGGGAGAATGTGCACAGCCCACACAGCGAGCATAACTTGAGTACTCAGCTGGGGTAATAGAAGAGGCTGTGCCACTGGACCCCATAGGACACCTACTATGTTAAGCTACTCTACCAAGCCTGGGAGATGTAGTAGCTCTACCTGAAACTGGAAAGAAAAAAAAAACAAGGCTGCCAAATCAGGGAGAAAAAAAAAAAAATGAAAGAACAGAACAAAATTCCAGAAAAGGAACTAAACAAAATGGACATAAGCAATCTATTAGATGCAGAGTTTAAAACACTAGTTAAACATTTATATTAAAACACTTAGCGAAGAACTTAGGACCTCAACAGCATAAAAAATTTCCAGTCAGAAATGAAGGATACACTAATTGTAATAAAGAACAATCGACAGGAAATCAACAATAGAGTGGATGAAGCCAAGAATCAAGTCAGTAGTTTGGAACATAAGGAAGCAAAAAACAACCAATCAGAAACAAGAAGAAAAAATAATAAAAAAATAATGAAGATAGTGTAAGCAGCTTATGGTGCTACTTCAAGTGTACCAACATTTGCATCATAGGGGTACCACAAGAAGAAGAGAAATAGCAAGAAATTGGAAACCTATTTGAAAAAATAATGAAAGAAAACTTCCCTAACCTGGTGAAGAAAGTAGACATACAAGTCCAGGAGGCACACAGAGTCCCAAGCAAGATGGGCCTAAAGAAGCCCACACCAAAACACATCATAATTAAAATGCCAAAGATTAAATACAGAAAAAGAATCTTAAAAGCAGCAAGAGAAAAACAGTTACCTACAAGGGATCCTTCATAAGACTGTAAGATAATTTCTCAAAAGAAACTTTGCAGGCTACAAGAGACTGGCAAGAAATATACAAAGTGATGAAAAGCAAGGACCTACAACCAAGATTACTCTACCCAACAAAGCTATCATTTAGAATCGAAGGACAGATAAAGAGCTTCCCAGACAAGAAAAATCTAAAGGAATTCGTCACCACCAAAACAGTAATATATGAAATGTCAAAGGGTCTAGCAGAAGAAAAAGAAGAAGAAGAGTAAAATGGCAACAAATACATATCTATCAATAATTGAATCTAAAAAACAAAATAAACAAGTGGAACAGAAACAGAATAATAGATGCAGAAAATATTTTGATGATTTTCAGTTGGTAGTGGGATCAGGGAGTTGGGTGAAAAAGGTGAAGGATTAAGAAGTACAAATTGGTAGTTACAGAATAGTCATTGGGATGTAAAGTACAGTATATGGAATAGAGTACACAAAGAACATATGTGCAGGACCCATGGACATGGACAACAGTGTGGGGATTGCCTGAGGGAGTGGGTGGAGCTGGGTGGAGGGGGACAAAGGGAGAAAAACTGGGACAACTGTAATAACATAAACAATAAAATATATTTTTTAAAAAAGCAGTTATTCTTGTCTTTTGTTACCACAAACCAATTTGTTGCATTTATTTTTACCTACTAAAAATTATGCAAATTAGAGCATGTCTTTATAAATTAATAGCTTCTAAGTAAATTTTAGATGCAGTTAGAATTATGATACTTATTATAAAGAGCTGTGTCTTCCATTCTGCGCCAGTGACAAAGGTTAAAAATGCCCTCCTATAAAATATCACATAATTAAACAAAGCAATTTTGTAATTACCCACCACATAACTGGATAAATTCCAAGTTTCATAATTATTTTAACCTATAGATGATCTACTTGTGCAAAAAATAAATCTAAAACATAAGAGTAGAATTTCTCTTCAGCACAATTTAGTTTCATTCCTATTTCTCTAAATTCATTCAAGTACTCTTTTTTTTACATAAAAATAACAAATAGCAGTTTTCTGCTCCCGGTATTGCCCTCCTCAGTAACTATGTATAGATGTGAGTATAGAATGACAGGCTTTCTGCTTGAGAGTTGCTAAAACCCAGCACCAAAAATGGGACATAAAAATGGTGACTGGCATACTGAAAACAACCCCCATCATCAAGAGTTGCAAGAATAATGCCCCAGGAGAAGTTGAAGGAACTCATTATAATAATCTGATAGAGACAAAACTCTATAAAGGTAAATCTCTGTTTCCCAATAGGATCAGATTATACCACTATATAGACAAATTCCCACCATGCCAGCTTTCTGTGTTGAGCTTCTAAAAGTTTCGTTCTGAACTACACACCATCCCCTCATTGTTTTAAATTGAGAGAGGGACAGTCTATCTCACAAAGCTCCAGGTAAATGTCCAGCTGTTTCAGGGTCTAGCGCCACTTCCCTGTCACACTAAGATGAAGGACAACCCCTGTGGGTAATTCTACAGAAGGAATCTATTCTGCACAATCCAATACACTCTGAGATGACCCAAAAAAATCTTTTTTAAAAACCATCCAGAATTTCCAGGTCACTGGATGAATTTTAAAATCAGTGATGACGAAGTACTTTCATCAAATATCCATGATATACCTTAGGCATTTCACCGAGTACTAGCCCTAATACCTTAGCCAAATTTCGCCTTTCAGTAGGTTCACTTCTTAATTATTTAGTCCTTTTACTTTGAAAGTAGTATTCTTGCTATAGGCCCAGAACACTTTCCCACAGTACAATGAGTAAATGTTCTCAGATTCCAGGAGGCTATATGGAGTTTCTATAAATGAAAAATCTGAAAAATTATGGCATCTGTTGAAGTTGCATTCAGATCTCACTATTAGAGCTTGATAATAACTTTTCCAGAAGGTCACTCCTACCTTATGTAAAAGTGCAAAACTGAGCATGTTAGCCAATGAGTCACAGAGTCAAAGTTCAATATTCTTTGGGGACTTATGTCCCAGTCTCAGCATTCAGACCAATAGAGGACAAGGGTCAATATGAGACTACAGTAGTCCAAGCAGAGCAGCCTGGATTTGTTTTTTAGCCTCCTTTCTTTCTGAGTTTTGGTATAAAATATAGGACTAAATTATCTGATGTCTACACAAATCAAATACCCACTATAACTTTCAACTAGAAAACAACTTGGACCAATATAAAGAGAGCATACATTTATGCATCATTTCTTATGCCAGTAGGTGTCTTATAAAAATTAGCATTTTTAATCCCTAATATGAGCCTCTTATTTTGTTTTTTTGCATGAGAAATCTGAGGTTCTAAGAATTTAAGTGACTGTGAAGGTCACCCAATAAGAAAGTAATATAACCAAGCAACTGTCTCCACAGCCCATTATCTTTCTGTTCAACATTATGGTGTGTGTGTATTACATGCCATTGAGTCATCTCCAATTCCTAGTGACCATATGAATGATTGATGTCCACAATGTCCTGTCCTTAACAACCCTTCTCAGGTCCTATAGACTCATGCCTATGGCTTCTTTTATGGAGTCAATCCATCTCATAATTGGTCTTCCTCTTTTCCTGCTGTCTTTAATTTTTCCCAGCATCATTGCCTTTTTTGAGGAACCCTACCTTCTCATGATATGCCTGAATTAGGACAGCTTCAGATTTGTCATTTGCCTCCAGTCATGTTTCAGGCTTAAACAAGGACCTACTTGTTCATCTTTCTGACAGTCCCATAGAGTTCTCCTCCAACATTACACATTTAAATGAATCGATGTTTTTTCCAATAGGCCTTCTGTGTTGTCCAGCTTTCACATCCATACACAATAAATTGAGAATATGAGGGGGTGGATAATCTTAACCTTGGTCTCTAGTGACACATCTTTGCCCTGGGTGATCTTTCCTAATACTTCCATTGCTACCTTTCCAAGTATCAGCCTGATTCCTTGGTTGCAATCTCCATTTGAAATGATGAGTGGGCCAAAGTAAATTTTTAACAATTTTGATGTCTTCATTGTCTATATTAAAGTTGTGTATTTCTTCTGTAGTCATTACTTTTGTGTTCTTGATATTCAAATGCAGGCCTGCATTGGCAATTTCTCCTTTTACTTTCATCAGAAGTTAGTTCAACTTGCAGTCAAGGTGGATGGGTAAGTAGACATGCTTCATCTCCTTGTACAACCATAAAGAATTACAAGATCTCAAAAACAAATAACATCCAGAACCATCAGAAAATTGAGCTGGTATGAAAGTCTGACAACCAAGGATTTAAAGAAGCCACATTCATCCAGATGGGAAGAAGGGGTGGAGTCATGGAGCCAGGGTGGAGAGGACACAGTGTGACATGGAGAGGCAGCAGAATGGATGGTCCCACATTCACATGTGGTTGATAAAAATTGCGAGGGATACCTTGGGAGTGAGCCATCCCATCCCCAGGCCGGACCACACAGCCCAGGGTTCTAGCAAAGGGAAGATAAACTACCATTACCTCTGACTGTAAAAAGCAGTGGGGATTGGGGTGGCAGAAGAGACTGCTGGATTTTTGCCACTTAAAAGGCCTGCATGAGCTTAGAAAGTACACAAACCCTATGGCAGCAGCTGGAAGGGCACCAATCACATATGGGAAGTGGGTGAGGGGACTGGGTGTGGGACGAGTGCCCGGTAGGCCTGCAGAAGTCAGGCAGAGGCATTGTCCCCTCTATGAGCACTGCTCCCCCCCACCACACACACACAGAGACACAAAGCAGTTAAGTAGGTTGCCCTGCCCTAGTAATTACCTAAGACTCCGCCTTCTAAAACTTACAGGAGCCTTTTCTACATGGGACATGCTACTAAGACAGGGAGTCAAAGCAGCTCTACTTAATACACAGAAAAAAACACAGGGAGGCCACCAAATTGAGGACACAAAGAAATATGGCCCAAATGAAAGAACAGAACAAAGTCTCAGAAAAAGAACTAAACAAAACGGAGTTAGCCAACTTAGCAGATGCAGAGTTCAAAACACTGGTAATCAAGATGATCAGAGAACTCATTGAGTACAGCCACAAAATAAAGGACTAAATGACGGTTACAGTATGTGAAATAAAGAAAAATATACAGGGAACCAACACTGGAGTAGATGAAGCCAAGAATCAAATCAATGATTTGGAACAAAAGGAAAAAATATTTGACCAGAATAGGAATAAGAAACAAGAATTTTAAAAAATGAGGACAGGATTAGAAAACTATGGGAGAACTTTAAATATACCAACATCCAAATCATAGGGGTGCCAGAAGGAGACGATAAAGAGCAAGAAATTGAAAATTTATTTGAAAAAATAATGAAAGAAAACTTCCCCAATCTGGTGAAGAAAATAGACATACAGGTCCAGGAAGCACAAAAAGTCCCAAACAAGTTGGACCCAAAGAGAATCACACCAAGACACATCATAATTAAAATTCCAAACAGTAAAGATAAAGAGAGAATCTTAAAAGCAGGAAGAGAAAATGAGACAGTTACCTACAAAGGAGTTCCCATAAGAATGTCAGCTAATTTCTCAAAAGAAACCTTACAGGCAAGAAGGGGCTGGAAAAAAGTATTTAAAGTGATGAAAAGCAAGGACCTACAACCAAGATTACTTTAGCCAGCAAAGCTATCATTTAGAATGAAAAGGCAGATAAAGTCTTTCCTGACAAGGTAAAGCTAAAGGAATTTATCATCACCAAGCCTTTCCTGCATGAAATTTTAAAGGGTCTTATCTAAGAAAAAGAAGATCAAAACTATTAACATTAAAATGACAACAAACTCACAACTATCAGCAACTGAATCTAAAAAACTAAAACTAAAACTAAGCAAACAACCAGAATAGGGACAGAATCATAGATACGGAGATCATTAGGAGGGTTATTTGCTAGGAAGAGAGGAGGGAGAGTGGGGAAAAAGGTGCAGGGATTAAGAAGCATAATTAGTGGGTACAAAACAGACAGGGGATGTTGAGAATAGTACAGGGAATGGAGAAGCCAAAGAACTGATATTTACGACCCATGGACATGAACTAAGGGGTGAGGGGTTATTGGAGGGAAGGGAAGCACCAGGCAAGGGGTGGCAAAGGCAGAAAAATTGGGACAACTATAATAGCATAATCAATAAAATATAAAAAAAATCAAAAAAGGGAAAAAGAAAAGTTTAAAAAATAAAAAAAGAAGTTCAGATCATTGCTACTTTCTGCCAGTAAGGTGGTATCATCAATATATCTTGTTATTGATACGTCTTCCACCAACTTTCAATCCTCCTTCCTTGAGTCAAACCCAGCTTTTTGTACAATATGCTCTGCATACAGATTGAATAAATAGAGAGATAAAATGCATCCTTGACTGACATCCTTGCTTATAGGAAACTCTTCTGTCCCTCCATATTCTGTCCTGACACTAACTTCCTGTCCATCAGGACAATTTGTCTCAATATTTCTTTCCTTTTTACTTCTGGCTTCTTATTTTTCATTCTTCCCTAATAATATTTCTAGTTACAGTCCACAGTCCTTCTGGTTCTCAGCAAATTAAATTTAACAATGTGAATCTCTTTTTTCATGTGGACTTTAAATCCATGAGGTGTGTTTTTATGTTATAGTTTGGCACCATGATTCCTATAGTGCTCTTCTTCAGCTTTACTCTAATGTTTGATATGAACGGTTTGTGGTAAGTACCACAATCTGTTCCTGGTCTTGTTTCGTTGCAAACAATACAGCATCTCCATCTCCTGGTTCCAATTACATAGTCTATTTGATTTCTGTATTGGCTGTCTGGTGATGCCCATGTGTACAGTCATCTGTCTGGTTGTTTGAGGCATCTGTTTGTGATTGGCAGGTTGTTGGCTTCACAGAAACCCATGAGCGGATCCCCTGGTTTATTTCTTACCACTAGTCCAAATTTCCAGCAACGTTTGATTCAGCTTTATTTCCGACTTTTGTGTTACAGTCACCTGTAATTATCAGTATGGCTTGTTTTGGTGTGTGATCAATTCCTTCTTGGATACTTATGTAAAAGCTTCCAATTTCCTCTTCATCCTCTGTGGTTGGAGCATAGACTTGCATGATGGTTATGTTGACACGTTTTCCTAGAATTCTGACTGATATTATTTGATCAGACATTGCATTGTCACCCCTATTTGCCTGTGCTACGTCTTACCTCAGTATTAAAGACACTGATTCTTCTGAGTTTGTCATTTCCGGAATAGAACACTTTGTAGTAGCCTGGCTAGAAATGACCCCCTTCGGTCAATTTTAGTTCACTACCAACAAGTGCTGCAATGTTTAGATGTTCAATTTCTTACTTATATAGCATGTTATCTCATTAGATTTTAAGTTTAAATGCTGAGTTGAACTTCTAAACTTATTTTATTTACCTGTAAAATTGTAACATCCCCAAGGTCACACACAGCTCATAATTGCCAGTAATGGGATGTGAATGCTGGTGTTATGTCTCTTTCAAAATACAGTATTCAAAAGAAACTGAACATTTGGTCTTCCTCAACCAATTCTTTTCTTCCTCCAGTCTCTTCCTTTTCAAAACATGGGGATTTATTTGAAATCACCTTTCCTCTCAGTGACACTCATCCTATACATCAGAAAGACCTGATAATTCTACCTTCAAAATATTAGTTAAACCCATCACTTCTCTACATCACCATCTCCACCTCTAATACTAGTTGCCATCATCTCTAGCTGAGGCTAAGTGATCTTCCTCATCCACCCTGTCCTTCCAGTAGAGTAGAGGGATCTTTTGGATATACAAATCAGGCCATATTACCTCAGTACTTTAAAACTTTCAATGACTTTCTATTTCCTTTAACATTAGCCCTATCACTTTCAGAATCTCCTATATTAGGGCACAGGTTTAGCTGCAGTAACAAAGAAATCCCAAGAAACAATGGCTTAAATAAAATGTCATTTTTCTGTCACATTATAATCCATGAGTTCAAAGCTATACAGGAGATTTTTCCTTCTTCAAAACGAAGCCTCCATCTTGGTATCCGAGGCTGCCATTTCAGCTTCCAGCCAGCAGGAAGGAAGAAAGGGCCAAGGACACTCCTCAAATGGGTAAAAAATCAGTTCTGTCCACAGCATATTGGCCAGTACTCAGTCATTTGGACAAAAACTGATTTAAGATGCCCTGGCTGGTGTGGCTCAGTGGATTAAGTGTGGGCTGGGAACCAAAGGGTCCCGGTTTGATTCCCAGTCAGGGCACATGCCTGGATTGCAGGCCAGGTCCCCAGTGAGGACCACGTGAGGAGCAACCATACATTGCTGTTTCTCTCCCTCTCTGTCTCCCTCCCTTCTCCTCTCTCTAATAATAAATAAATTTTTAAAATCTTTAAAAAAAATTTTTTTAAACTGATTTAGGAGATGATAGGGTCTATGGTGGTATTCTCAACCAAAATTCACACAGTCTATTTCTAAAGACAGACAGGGTGGACATTGGTGAAAAACAAGCAGCCTTTATACTCTCTCTTCACTAGACTTATTTCTACTTATAATTATATGTTTATTTAGAACATGATTTGTTCAATGCCTGTCTTCTGTTTCAATTATAAGCTTAATGAGGGAGAAACATTTTACATGTTTGGATTATTGTAATGTTCCCTGTGACTAACACAGTTTCTGAAGTAAACTAGATGAGTCATAAACACATAATGTGTAACTGAATGAGTAGATAAGCGCCCTATAAGAAGTATGCAATTAATATGTCTCCCTTCCTCTAAATATTTTGTCAGAGGACAAAACATATACACTGCGCACTTGAGTATATGTATCTCAATTGACCCTGCCAACTCCTAAGGTGTTTCTGATCTTCAGCACTGATTTCTTCCTGAACACTTTACCTGGAGCTTATTAACACTCATGACTCAGTATTGCATTTGTGACTACTAATCAACTCCCTATTGTTCCTATGATTCTCTCTGCCTTGGTTTCCCTTGTTAGCCAATGGTGCTTCTGATTGCCTAACCAAATAGGCTAGTTACCCTTCTTTCATTTCTCTGTGACAGTGAGGCTCTACTCGTTAATATCGAGTCATTCTTTCATTCCACAACTATTTGAATATCTACTCTGTTTACTATACTTGCCACCAAGAATATAAAAATATAGAATATAACCACATTTTCCTAAAAAACTCAAAGTCTATTTGGGAGGCAGACTAGAAAATAAATTCCAATGCAAGGCTGCAGGTGCTATAAAAGAGGTATGTTTAGAAAACTGTGGGAACACATTTATTGAGTACCTGCTATTTCCTCAATGTATCTGATAGTATTATCATCAAATCATCCCAACATTAAAGGCTCAAAGAGTTAATTTGCCCAAAGTCAAACATCTTGGAATTAAGAAAGTAGAATTGCCAGTTCAAGACTATCTGATAGCAAAGAGGATATCTCATCCTCTTTTTCCCCCTACAAATTCTAATGCAATTCTACTCTATTCTAAGACAAGTTCATACAAGTTCTCTTTTTTTTCCATTTTAAATAATTACTTTATTGTTGTTCAATTACAGTTATCTGCATCCTCTCCCCTCCCC
>PVJI01030940.1:0-13619 GCA_004026765.1 Micronycteris hirsuta
GCATACAAGAATGCCTTTGACTTCTGGATATTGACTTTATATCCTGCTGTCTTGCCAAATTCAATTATTAGATCGAGTAGTTTTTTGGCAGAGTCTATAGGATTTTCTAAGTATACTATCATGTCGTCTGCAAACAGCGACAGTTTGGTCTCCTCCTTTCCAATTTGGATGCCTTTTATTTCCTTTTCTTGTCTGATTGTTGTGGCCAAAACTTCCAGAACTATGTTGAATAGAAGTGGTGATAGTGGGCAACCTTGTCTTGTTCCTGATCTTAGTGGGAAAGATTTTAGTTTTTGCCCATTGAATATATGTTGGATGTAGGTCTCTCATATATGGCCTTTATTATGTTCAGGAATGCTCCCTCTATTCCCACTTTGCTGAGTGTTTTTATCCTAAATGGGTGCTGTACCTTATCGAATGCTTTTTTCGCATCTATTGATATGATCATGTGATTTTTGTCTCTGCTCTTGTTTATGTGATGTATTACATTTTGATTTGCAAATATTGTAGCATCCTTGCATCCCTGGGATGAATCCCACTTGGTCATGGTTTATCATCTTTTAAATGTATTGTTGGACGTGGTTTGTCAATATTTGTTGAGGATTTTAGCATCTATGTTCATCAGCGATATTGGCTTGAAGTTTTCTTTCTTTGTTTTGTCTTTATCTGGTTTGGGGATTAGACTGATGCTGGCTTCATAAAAAGAGTTTGGGAGTCTTCCATCATTTTGGATTTTTTGGAATAGTCTGTGAAGGATAGGGGTTAGCTCTTCCTTAAATGGTTTGTAGAATTCTCCTGTGAAACCTTTTGGTCCAGGGCTTTTGTGTGTCGGGAGTTTGTTGATTACTGTCTCAATTTTGTCTGCTGTTATTGGTTAGTTCAGGCTTTTTGCTTCTTCTTTATTTAGTTTTGGGAGATTATATTTTTCTAGAAATTTGTCCATTTCACCTAGGTTTTCAAATTTCTTGGCATACAGTTCTTTGTAGTAATTTCTTGCAATCCTTTGTATTTCTGTGGTATCAGTTGTAATCTCTCCTCTTTCATTTTGGATTGTGTTTATTTGGGCCCTCTCTCTATTTTTCTTGATGAGTCTGCTTAAAGGCTTGTTAATTTTTCTGTGTTTTCAAAGAACCAGCTCCTGGATTTATTGATCCTTAGGATTGTGCTTTCAGTCTCTATGTCATTTAATTCTGCTCTCATATTGGTTATTTGCTTCCTTCTACTTGCTCTAGGCTATCTACGTTGTTGTTCCTCTATTTCTTGTAGGCGTAGGGTTAGTTTGTTTGTTTGAAATGTTTCTATCATTTTTAGGTAGGCCTATATCACTATGAACTTCCCTCTCAAGACTGCCTTTGCTGTGTCCCATAAGTTTTGGGTTGTGGTTAACTCATTTTCATTAGTTTTGAGAAACTTTTTGATCTCTTTCTTAATATCATTCTTGACCCATTTGTTGTTTAATAGCATGCTATTATATCCACATGATTTTGAGTGTTTTGGGCTTTTTTTCTTGGGGTTGGTTTCTAGTTTCAGTCCCTTGTGCTCAGAGAAAATGGTTGATATGATTTCAATTTTCTTGAGTTTGTTAAGGCTTCTTTTTGTCCTCTCATGTGGTCTATCTTTGAAAATGTCCCCCGTACATATGAAAATAATGTGTATTTAGCTTCTTTGGGTTCAATATATATCAGTTAAGTCCATTTAATCTAGGACATTGTTCAATGCCACAATGTCTTTGTTGATATTTTGTTTGGAAGATCTGTCCTTTTTTGACAGTGGGATGTTAAAATCCCCTACTATAATTGTGTTGCTATCAATATCTTTCTTGAAGTTTTTTTTTTTTATTTATTTGGGTGCTCCTATATTGGGTGCTTATATATTTACAATATTTATGTCTTCTTGGTGGATTCTCCCCTTGAATATTATGAAATGTCCTTCTGGGTCTCTCTTTATGGCCCTTTTTTTTGAATTCTATTTTGTCTGATATGAGTATTGCTACCCCAGCTTTTTTTTCTTGCCTAGTTGCTTGGACAATTTGTTTCCAGTCCTTCACTTTCAGCCTGTGTAGGTTTTTTGTGTTGAGGTGGGTCTCTTGTAGGCAGCATGTGTGTGGGTCATGCTTTCTTATCCATTCCACTATTCTATGTCTTTTGATTGGAGCATTTAATCCATTTATGTTTAAGGTTATTATTACTAGGTACTTACTCATTGCCATTTTTCGTTCCTGTGTTTCTCTCTCTCTCCTCCTCTCTCTTTTTCCTCCTTTCCTTAAGAGAGTCCCTTTAGCAATCTTGCAGAACTGGTTTCATGGAGGTGTATTCTTTTAGACTTCTTTTGTCTGGGAAATCTCTTCTTTGGCCTTGTATTGAATGACAGCCTTGCTGGGTAATGTAGCCTTAGTTGAAGGCCTCTGGTTCTCATTGCTTTGAATAGTTCTTGCCTTCTCCTCTGGTTTGCAACGTTTTCATTGAGAAGTCAGCTGCTAGCCTTATTGGGGCTCCCTTGTATGTTACTTCCTGTTTCTCCCTTGCTGCCTTTCAGATTCTCTCTTTGTCTTGGAATTTTACCATTTTAATTATGATGTGTCTTGAAGTGGGCCTCTTTGGGTTCCTCTTGATTGGGACTCTCTGTGTTTTTGGATTTGTGTGACTTTTTCTCTCATCAAATTAGGGAAGTTTTCCATCATTACTTTTTCAAACAGGTTTTCTATCCCTTATTCTTCTTCTCCTCCTTCTGTTACCTTCTGTATTATATGGATATTATTACATTTTATGTTGTCCTGCATTTCCCTTAACCTTCTTCATTCTTTCCAAGCCTCTTCCTTTTCTCGCTCTTTCTGTGTGTATTTTTCTACTTTGTGTTCAGGCTCACTGATTTTGATCCTTCGCTTCATCAAACCTGCTTTTGATTCCTTGTACTGTGTTCTTCAGTTCAGAAATTGTATTCTTCATTTACTCTTGGCCCTTTTTGATAGTTTTTATTTCCATTTCATGTTGATGTAGTTTGAAGTGAGCTAATTGTAGTTTCCCTGTTGTTTCTGGTAATTTTCTGTGAGCTCACTGAGCTTCCTGATAACCAATGCTGTGAACTCAATATCTGATAGTTGACTTGCCTCTATTTCATTTATCATTTTTTTCTGGGGTATCCTCCTTTCCTTTCATTTATGGATGGTTTCTTTGTCTTCCCATTGCTTTTCATACTATTTTGGTTAGCCTTTGCTTCTTAAATTTATTTGTTCTGACTCCCTGGACTTATGGTGTGAACTTCTATGGTAGAATACCTGTGAGATTCAGTGGTGCAATCTCCTTAATCTTCTGAGCTTGCTGGTCTTGTGCTGTCATTTATGTTTGATGTCTGTATGTGTTTGGGTTTTTATTGTTGTTGGATCTTTCTTTGGTGAGTCCTTCCCTCCAGCTGGTTAATTAGGGGTCACTCTGTCCACTACACCTTGTATTCTGTTGTTCAGGTGTGGACAGGTTGTGTTGAAGCTGATTCTTCTGTGTGTAGAAGGTTTTGAGGCTTCTTTGTTGCTCTTGTTCAGTTGTTTGTTGTTGGTAATTTCTCCTCCAATTGGTTGTTTTTCCAGGTTGGTCCTGGATTGAGGTTAGTGTGGGTCCCACTCTCTCCTTAACCTTCTTCCATTGTTATCTGTGGTGGTTCCTTTGTTGGTGAGTTTCCTCTTCCAGCAGGTGTATAGGTGTTCACCACTCCTACTTTGCAAGTTCTTTAGAGTAGCAAAGTGAAATTTGTCTCACTGTCTCTGTTTTTTGGTATGACCCCTGTTTGGGTCTAACTCTGGTATTTTCACAGCTCCAGGTTTTAATGTCTCACCTGTGGGAAAAGAAGAGAAAAAAAAGGAGGGTAGGAAGGGAGAAAGAATAAAAAAAGGAAGGGAGGAAGAAGGAATTAAGATAAAAAGAGAGAAAGAAAGATAGGAACAAAGAATTTTAGAAAAATAAGAAGGAAGGAAGAGGGAAGAAAAAAGAGAAGGAAGAAAGGAAGAAGGAATTAAAAGAGAACATTTTAAATAAAAAAATAAGAGAAGGAAGGAAGAAGGAATAATAAAGGAAAGGAAGGAAGAAGGAATAAAAAATAAAGAAAGACAGAAAGGAAGACAGAATTAAAAAAAGAAAAAGCCTTCTGCTGGCTTTAAACAAGTTAGGCCTGTTCTGGTGGTCTTCCTGGATGAGTCAGGCTGGGAAGGTATTGGTTTCGCTTTTCTCCCTTCCTGAGCCACACTCTTTGCTGTTGTCCAGCCTCCAGCCCAGTTCCTAGGTGCCCTTCTCGGCCCAGCCTAGACCTTTAGTCCACCAGTTCTGCTGTCCTTGAGGTGCACCAATTAGGGACAACTCACACACCACTTTCTTGCTCTTTGCTGACCTAGATGCTAGGGACTCTCAGTGACCCTTTGGGGTAGTTCAGCCCCTCATTGAGTCAAGTCTTTCCAGGGACTGTAGCTCCCCTCTGTGGGGCACTTCTGCCTTTCTCCTACAGAGCCAGTCAGCCCTGTAGAGCTACGGGTGCAGGGGCTGGGTGGCAGACCCTCAGTCCCTGGCGCCCTGGGCGTAAGCTCTGCTGATGGTGTGCACTGCACCCAGTGCTTCTGGGATGGATGGGGGCTGGTTACTGCCGGACCATGGATTACTGGGTATGCACCGACCCGGGGCTGTGGGGGCAGGGGTGCAGGAGGTGGGAGGCTGCTGCAGTGAGTTCCCCAAACAGCCTCAGAGTGCCTCTTTTTTTCTCTTTGGAAAATTCCTCCTATTCAAGTCCTCTGGTCCAAATGAGCACCTGGCCTCTCACACGGCCCAGCCTGGCTCTCTCTCAAGAATCTTTCAGTAGACCCAGCAGGTGCTGGGCCTGGGTCTGCAGCCACCCATGTCCCAGGGACCTTATTGTCCCAAAGCATTCTCTTTATTGTCTGATCATTCAATGTCTTCTATAATTTTTGGTCTCCAATCTTCATATATGCTGGAATACCGTTGGCTGTTCGCTCTGTTCCTCAGAAGATTGGCTAGGCGTTTCACCTGTGGGCAGGGAAAAGTGGCCTCCACTCCCACCTATCTCGTTGCCATCTTCCTTGAGTCTCTCTCCGCATTTTTTAAAATACTTTTTTTTCTTTTTGCTGCTCTGCCTGATTGTTTTTTTCTACCTTGTCTTCCAAAACACTGATTTGATTCTCTACTTCATCTAACCTACTCTTTATTTCTCCCATTGTATTATTTATCTCAGATATTGCATTCTTTATTTCTGACTGATCCTTTTTTTGTGGTTCCTATGTTTTTTAAATGCTGTTGAGTATCCTTATAATCATTATTCTAAACTCTCTATCTCATAAATTGCTTACTTCCATTTCATCTAGTTTTCTGGAAAATTCTCTTGTCTTTTCATTTGGGGTCTTTTTCTTTGTCTTCCCATTTTGGCTACTTCTTGTGTTTTCTGCCTTAGATGTTAAACTAGTAAACTGTTATCCTTACTAGTTGTTAATCTCATCAATCTGTAATCAGCCATCAGGCTCTAAGCTCCACAGGGTGGGGCAGAGTAACTCCTGTGGGTGGGGCTATTGCTTCCCTGCAGACTGATGCCATTCAGTACGGAGTGCTCTGCCTGAGAAAGATGACTCCTGCAGTATGGGGGATGACTCAGCACATGGATCCTGGTGGCTATTCCCTCAGTTCTCTCCCCAGAGTCACCAACCCCAGATTCTCTTCAAGTGTCAATAATTCACTCTGACCTCCCTTTGGCAGCACACAGGCTAAGAGGCTGCAAATGAAATATTGTGCTTTGGCCCTTTAAAGTCTCTCTGTGTCTCCAGCTGTCTCTCCCTGGTTGACAGAACCCCTGCTGGTTTTTATAGCTGGATGTCATCTGGGTTCCTTTCCAGGTCCAGTGCTTTAGGCTGGGGAGCCCTGCTTGGGGTTTAGACCCCACACTTCTCAGTGAATACTACCCCCCTCCATTGCTGAAATAGCCCTCCAGCACTTGAGATGACACCTCTGGCAGTCCAGCCAGCCCTCCCATGTCTCCTCTGTACTCCCTACCAGTCACATTGTGCTGAAGTGTTTTCTTCTGTCTGTATGTGTTTGTAAGGCTTCTCTCCAGCTAGTGTTCAGTTGGTTATTCAAGACGATTTCTCTACAATTTAGTTATAATTCCATATTTATCCTGGGAGGAGGTTAGTTTAGCTTTCACTTACTCCTGCATCATCTTGAAACCAGGTCTTGTTTTCTTACCCATTCAGCCACTGTTGTCTTTTTATTGGAGCATTTAACCTATTTGCATTTAAAGTAGTTTTTGATAGATATGTATTTATTGCCATTTTATAATACATTAAAAATTTTTTTTCCTCTTAAATAAGTTCCTTTGAACATTTCTTATGGTACTGGTTTGGTAGTGACAAACCTTCTTAGCTTTTTCTTGTATGGGAAACTCTTTATCTGTCATTCAGTTCTAAATGATAGCTTTCGTTGGCTATCTTGGTTATATGTCCTTGCTTTTCATCACTTTGAATATTTTTTGCCAATCCCTTCTGTCCTGAACATGCTCTGTTGAAAAATCAGCGAACAGTCCTATGGGAGCTCCCTTATATGTAACTAACTTCTTTTGTCTTGCTGTTTTTAAGATTTTCTCTTTGTCTTTGATCTTTGCCATTTTAATTATGATGTGTCTTGTTGTGGGTCTTTTGAGGTTTATTTTATTTGGGACTCTCTGCACTTCCTGGATTGTGGTCTATTTCCTTCACTGGGTTAGGGAAGTTTTTTGTCATTATTTCTTCAAATAGGTTCTCAGTCCCTCACTGTGTCTCGTCTCTTTCTGGTACCCCTATGATGCAAATGTTGGTTTACACTTTATATTGTGCCAGAGGTTCCTGAAACTATCCTCATTTTTAACTTTTTTCCTGCTCTGATTGGGTGTTTTATGCTACCTTATCTTCCAAATTTCTGATTCAATCCTCTGCTTCATCTAACCTGCTGTTGATTCCTTGTAGGGTATTCTTCCTTTCAGTTATTGATCTCTTCATTTCTAACTTGTTCTTTTTATGTCATTTTTTATGCTGTTGAAGTTCTCACTAAGTTCCTTGAACATCAATAAAACCATTGTTTTGAACTATGTATCTGGTAATTTGCTTGCCTCCATTTCACTTAGGTCTTTTTCTAGAGATTTCTCCTGTTCTTTCATTTGAGGCATGTTTCTTTGTCTCCCTATTTTAGCAACCTCTGTATTTGTTTCTGTGTGTTTGGTAGATGTGCTAGATCTGCTATGGTATTGCTAGGGTAGACTTATGTAGTAGGTGTACTGTGGGACTCAGTGGCACAGCCTCCCCAGTTACCTAAACTGGGACCTCCAGGTGTGCCCCAATGTGGGCTGTGTGTACTCTCCTATTGTAGTGTAGCTTAGTTTGCTATTGACAAATCAATGGGAAGGATTGACCTACTAGGCTGATCTGCAAGGAGTGGCCACAACTATAGCAAAGGAGCTGCTGTACTGGGGTCTACCCTACAGAGCAGGAATTGGGCTATGGTGCCCACTGAGTCTACCCCTTGTGTGTTTCACTCATGGAGGTGGTTAGGTGAGTCTCTAGCATGGTCTGAAGCTTGCCACTGTGTTCTGGCTCTGGGGCACCTACCATGAGCCACAAAGCCATCTGTTATTTGTGCTGGGTTTGGAGGTGCCCAGAAGAGAGGTGCAGGCTCTTTTAAATTTATTTTGCCTCTGTAGTGATTTCCTCTTATTTATTACTACTTTTTCTGTCTTTTACCATTGCCACCCACTCTCTCTTCTCTTTTGCAGACAACAACAGTGGCTGGCTTGGCTGGCCTCTGACTTCAGGATATCTGCTGGGCATGTACTCTTCTCTAGCTTAGGCTGGTCAAAATGGAAATAAAAAACATTCAACCAGAAAAGAATGAAGAAACAAGAATTCAAAAACATGAGGAAAGGCTTAGGAACCTCCAGGACATCTTTAAACGTTCCAACATCTGAATTATAGGGGTACCAGAAGGAGAAGAGGAAGAGCAACAAGTTGAACACTTATTTGAACAAATAATGAAGGGGAACTTCCCCAATCTGGCAAAAGAAATAGACTTCTGAGGGGATAGAAAAGGCAGCGGAATAGGAGGGAGTGGGGTCCGCTTCCTCCTGCCCACTAGTGAGACATCTGGCCGATTTTCTGAGGAGCAGAGCGATCACCCAGCGTATAAGAAGATTGGCAACCAAGATTACATGGGAAATTGAAAGACTGGACGGTAGGGAGTTTGCTTTGGAATGAAGGGGTCCCGCGGGACCAGCGGGGAACAGGGAAGACTGCAGCTCCAGTCTCGGCAGCTGCCAGGTCTGTTGCAAGATCCTTGGGAGGGAGCCGGATTGGGATGTGTGAGTGGCCAAAATAGGCACTCCCCGGCTATCTGGAGAGGCACTTTCCCCAGCAGTCTGGAGGTCGGTGTGCACCTGGGGATTGGCCCGTGGCAGCTGGCGCTCCTAGCAAGAGGAATTGGAGATTGCACTAACCTGGAGACCTGAGGTCTGTGGCTGCCCACTCAAGAAGAGGTAGGAACAGCTTTTGGCCCAGGGATCCGTGGATGGGCGTGCCTAGCGAAGCCAATCAGGGGTGGCTGTGGACTGTGCGCAGCTGGGTGCCCTGGCCGGAGGCTCGCAAGCGCCAAATCCAGGGACAAAAGGGGATGGTGAACACAGGTGTGCGGAGCTCACGCCCAGAGGTACGGGGACAAAGAGCTGACAACCAGGGCCGACTGGCTCGAAAGGCAGAGGATCTCCATTGAGGGTAGCCCTAGTCCTCACAAACTCTTGAATCAGTGCGGGGGCCAGGCCACCCAGAAGGGGTGCTGTGAATTCCTAGCAACAGGGCTGGAGGCAGGACAACAGTTAAGAGTGCATCTCAGGAACAGAGAAAAGGAAACCTGATATCTACCTAGCCTGTAGCACACAGGAGGACCAGGGGAACAGACCTGACTGGACACTTTTAAAGCCAAACAACAGAAGATTTTTTTTGTTCCCTTTTTTTTTTTCTTGGCTTGTTTGTTTGTTTTTCCTCACCCTTCTTCCTATCTGTCCTTTATATTTTTAATTCCTTCTTCCTTCCCTTCATTTAGTATTCCTAGTCTTCCCTTCTTTTTATTTCTTATTTTTTAATTTTTTTATATTTCTTTTTTCTCTTTTTTCATCTTTTTCTCCCTTCCCCGTTCTTCTTTATCCACAGGTGAGACATTAAAACCTGGAATTGTGAAGAGAATAGAGTTGGAATCAGACAAGGGTCAGCCCAAAAACAGACAGTGAAACAAAATTAACTTTGCTGCTCCAGAGAACTTGACAGATCAATTTAAGAAACAGAAGCTAGCAAGAAGATTCTCACCAACAATGGGAAGACAAAAAAACAATCCCCTAATGAAAGGAAAGGAGAAAGCCCCAGAAAGAATGATAAATGAAACAGACGCAAGCCAACTATCAGAAATTGAGTTCAAAGCACTGGTTATCAGTAAGCTCAAGAAGCTCGAGAAGCTCGATGAGCTCACAGAAAATTTCCAGAAACTACAGGGAAAATATAATGAACTCACTGCAAACTATGTCATATGAAAAAGGAAATAGAAACTATTCACAAGGGCCAAGAGGAAATGAAGAATACAATATCTGAATGGAAGAATACAAAAGAAGGAATCAAAAGCAGGCTCGATGAAGCAGAGGATCGGATGAATGACCTGGAGGACAAGGTAGAAAAAAACACCCAAAAGAGGAAGAACAGGAAAAGAGACTGAGAAAAAATGAAGAGGTATTAAGGGAAATGCAGGACAACATGAAACATAATAATATTCGTATAATATGGATGCTGGAAAGAGAAGAAGAAGAACAAGGGATAAAAAACCTGTTCGAAAAAGTGATGATGGAAAACTTCCCTAATCTGGTGAGAGAAAAAGTCACACAAATCCAGGAAACACAGAGAGTCCCAATCAAAAGAAACCCAAACAGGCCCACTTCAAGACACATCATTAAAATGGCAAAATTCCAAGACAAAGAGAGAATCTTAAAGGCAGCAAGGGAGAAACAGGAAGTAACATACAAGGGAGCCCCGATAAGATTAGCAGCTGACTTCTCAATAGAAACACTCAAAGCCAGAAGATAATGGTAAGAAATATTCCAAGTAATGAGAACCAGAGGCCTGCAACCAAGACTACTCTACCCAGCAAGGCTCTCAATCAAGATAGATGGCCAAATAAGGAGCTTCCCAGACAAAAGAAGTCTAAAAGAATACACCTCCACCAAACCAGCTCTGCAAGAGATGCTAAAGGGACTGATTCAAGGAAAGGAAGGGAAAGAGAGAGAGAGAGAGGAGCACAGGTACAAAAAAAATGGCAATAAATAAGTACCTATCAATAATAACCTTAAACGTAAATGGATTAAATGCTACAATTAAAAGAATAGAATAGCGGAATGGATAAGAGAGCAAGACCCACACATATGCTGCCTACAAGAGACTCAGGTCAAGACAAAAGACTTACACAGACTGAAAGTGAAGGGCTGGAAACAAGTTTTCCAAGCAAAAGGACAAGAAAAAAGAGCCGGGGTAGCACTACTCATATCAGACAAAATAGATTTCAAAAAAAGGGCCATAAGAGAGATCCAGAAGGACACTTCATAATACTAAAAGGAAGAATCCACGAAGAAGACATCAAAATTGTAAATATATATGCACCCAATACAGGAGCACCCAAATACATAAAAAAAATCTTGGAGGACTTCAAGAAAGATATTGATAGCAACACAATTATAGTAGGGGACTTCAACACCCCACTGTCAAAAATGGACAGATCCTCCAAACAAAATATCAGCAAAGATATTGTGGCATTGAACAATGCCCTGGAAGAAATGTACTTAACCAATATATACAGAGCCATTCACCCCAAAGAAGCTAAATATACATTCTTGTCAAGTGCACATGGAACATTTTAAAAAATAGACCATATGATAGGACACAAAACAAGCCTCAACAAATTCAAGAAAATTGAAATCATATCAAGTATTTTTTCTGACCACAAGGGACTGAAATTAGGAACCAACCCAAAGAAAAAACCCCAAAACACTCAAAATCATAGAGATTGAATAGCATGCTGTTAAACAATGAATGGGTCAGGAATGAGATTTGGGATGAAATAAAAAAGTTCCATGAAGCAAATGAAAATAAACTGACAACAACCCAAAACTTATGGGACACAGCAAAGGCAGTCCTGAGAGGGAAGTTCATAGCCATACAGGCCTACCTAAAAAAAAAAAAAAAAACAAACATTTCAAACAAACAACCTAACCCTACGCTTACAAGAACTCGAGGCACAACAACAAAGACAACCCAGAGCAAGTAGAAGGAATGAAATAACCAAGATCAGAGCATAATTAAATGGCATAGATATTAAAAAAACAATTCTAAGGATCAATCAATCCAGGAGCTGGTTCTTTGAAAAGATAAACAAAACAGACAAGACTTTAAGCAGGCTCATCAAGAAAAAAAGAGAGAGGACCCAAATAGACTCAATCAGAAATGAAAGAGGAGATTTTACAACTGACGCCACAGAAACACAAAGGATTGTAAGACACTACTATGAAGAACTGTATCCAAGAAATATGAAAACCTAGCAGAAATGGACAAATTTTCAGAAAAATATAATCTTCCAAAACTCAATAAGAAAGAAACAGAAAGCCTGAACCAACCAATAACAGCGGATGAAATTAAAGCAGTAATCAAAAAGCTACCAATGCACAAAACCCTGGACCAGATGGTGTCACAGGAGAATTCTACAAAGCATTTAAGGAGGAACTAACACCTATCCTTCACAGACTATTCCAAAAAATCCAAAATGATGGAAGACTCCCAAACTCTTTTTATGATGCCAGCATCATCCTAATCCCAAAACCAGAAAAAGACACAACAAAGAAAGAAAACTTCAGGCCAATATCACTGATGAACATGGACACTAAAATTCTCAACAAAATATTAGCAAACCACATCCAGCAACACATTAAAAAGATCATTCACCATGACCAAGTAGGTTTCATCCCAAGGATGCAAGGATGGTACAACATTCGCAAAACAATAAGCGTAATACATCACATAAACCAAAGCAAAGACAAAAATCTCATGATCATATCAATAGATGCAGAAAAAGCATTTGATAAGGTACAGCATCCATTTATGATAAAAACACTTAGCAAAGAAGGAATAGAGGGAGCATTCTTCAACATAATAAAGGCCATATATGAGAAACCTACAGCCAACATTATACTCAATGGACAAAAATTAAAATCTTTCCCACTAAGATCAGGAACAAGACAAGATTGCCCACTATCACCACTTCTATTCAACATAGTTCTGGAAGTTTTGGCCACAGCAATCAGACAAGAAAAGGAAATAAAAGGCATCCAAATTGGAAAGGTGGAAACAAAACTGTCGTTGTTTGCAGACAACATGATAGTATACTTAGAAAATCCTATAGACTCTGCCAAAAAACTACTCAGTCTAATCATTGAATTTGGCAAGACAGCAGGATACAAAGTCAATATCCAGAAATCAAAGGCATTCTTGTATGCTAACAGTGAAACAGCAGAAACAGAAATCAGGAAAAAAATCCCATTTATTATAACAACAAAAAAAATAAAATACCTGGGAATAAACCTAACCAAGGAGGTAAAAGACCTGTACTCAGAAAACTACACAACACTGAAGAGAGAAATCATGGAAGACACAAACAAATGGAAACATATACCATGCTCATGGATTGGAAGAATCAACATCATCAAAATGTCCATACTCCCCAAAGCAATTTATAGATTCTATGCAATTCCTATCAAAGTACCAATGGCATATTTCAAAGATATAGAACAAACACTTCAAAAATTTATATGGAACTATAAACAACCCCGAATATCAGCTGCACTTTTGAGAAAGAAGAGCAAAGCAGGAGGGATCACAATTCCTGATATCAAGATATATTACAAGGCCACTGTAATCAAAACAGCTTGGTACTGGCATAAAAATAGACAGATAGACCAATGGAACAGAATAGAGAGCCCAGAAATAAACCCAAGTCTCTGTAGGTAATTAATCTTTGACAAAGGGGGCAGAAACATGAAATGGAATAAAAATAGCCTCTTCAACAAATGGTGTTGGGAAATCTGAATGGCTACATGCAAAAAAATGAAACTTGAGCACCAACTTACACCATACACAAAAATAAATACAAGGTGGATAAAAGACTTAAATGTAAGTCATGACACCATAAAAGTTCTAGAGGAAAACATCGGTAGGAAAATCTCAGACATTCCACGCAGCAACATCTTCAATGATATGTCCCCTAGAGCAAGGGACATAAAGGAAAGAATAAACAAATGGGACCTTATCAAAATAAAGAGCTTCTGTGGGGCTAAAGAAAACAGTATTAAAATAAAAAGAGAACCAACCGTATGGGAGAACATATTTGCCAATAATACCTCAGCAAGGGTTTGATCTCCAAAATATATAAAGAACTCATAGAACTCTACTCCAGGAAGACAAAAAACCCAATTAAAAAATGGGCAAAAGACATGAACAGACGCTTCTCAAAAGAGGACATACAGAGGGCCCA